>JAJTUB010000089.1:9952-87479 GCA_036971345.1 Dactylellina drechsleri
CACACGTTGTATATACGTATACGTCGTACTATATACGTGTACGTCGTATATACATATACGTCGCACACGTTGTATATATGTATACGTCGTACTATATACGTGTACGTTGTATATACGTATACGTCGGCGTATATGCGTATACGTCGGCGTATATGCGTATACGTCGTACTATATACGTATACGTCATATATATGGAGATGTGTTCGGCTATATTTTTGATAAAACGTTTTTAAAAAGAATGCAAGATCAAAAAAACTTTTCAAAATCCAAAATTTTTTGAAAACTTTTGAATTTTTAAAAAAAAATCAATCAATTCGTATTTTTCGTCTATAAATGGTTTAGTGGTTAATTTTATTTAATTAAATTTAATTTAAAAACTCACTAAAAAACCACTAATCATTTTAATGTGTTTCAAGATCTCCCACACCTAATTTTAAATTATTTTCATTAAAAAATCGAAAAAATTAAATTAAAAAAATTAAAATTAAAATTAAAAAAAATTAATAAAAATGCAATTTAATTTTTTCAAATTTTTTTATTAAATTTTAATTTTAATTATATAATAAAAATTTTAATGATCACGTGATTTGATTACATAATCTGATAAGTTCTTATCGATAAGCGGAGAACTGTCGGTTTTTAAATGGTTTTACTATGTAATAACTTATTTACATAGCTCTTTTCAAATCATTAGTATATATTTATAAAAATATATTATTATAACAGAGAAAACCCGCCCTGAACTAAAAAAAAAGCCAAAATTGAATCAAAGGATAATAAAATTTTGTATTAGGGTATTTCCCCAATTCAAGGAGGTATCGGCTTTTTTTTTTCTCAATAAAAAATCCGAGTCGGGGAGGGGTAAATTGATTCCCTGATTCAAAAAATTTTTCTGGGCTCGTTCCTCGCCATCCCCGGTATATTTTAAACACTGATGATCAGTTATTTTCGTAATTAAAAATTTTAAAAATTTTAAAAGTTTAAGTAATAAATAATTTTTATTTTAATTTAGTAACTAAACTAATCTAAAATTAATATTAATTTTATTTTAAATTAAAGGTATATTAATGATAATAAAATAATATTAGAAAGTAATTTTTATTAAGTTATATTACAGCTAGAGTGCGACATGGGTTGGTTTTAACCCAGAAACCAGCGGGTTGGGTCGGTTTGAGAGGGGTCATGGGGAACCGCTGGGTGGTTTGATATGGGTCGTGGGGAACCGCTGGGTGGTTTGATATGAGTTGTGGGGAACCGCTGGGTGGTTTGATATGGGTTGTGGAGAACCGCTGGGTGGTTTTTCTAAAAATCAAAAACCGTCCAAAAACCGACGGTTCCCCGCTTATCGATAAGAATTATCAGATTATGTAGTGAAATCACGTGATCACCAAAATTTTTATTATATAATTTTAATTAAAATTTAACAAAAAAAATTAAAAAAAATAATTTTAATTTTAATGTTTTTAATTTAATTTTTTGATTTTTAAGCAAGTCTATATAAAAGAAAAAAATTCAATCTATTAAACCGGTGCTCCAATTTTTATTAAAGTTAAAATCCTTTGTATTTAGGGTTTGTTCTATACTATTTCGCTTTATTATAGTACTTAAAATAATGTTAGCATTTATTCATAAGATTTGAAAGTCCTAAAACAAGCTAAATGCTTATAATAGACAAATTTATCTTAAAATTTATAAATACTTTTTAAGATATAAACAATTAGTATAAGAATTTATTTCTTTTAATAATTTTAATTAAATATTTATCATAAACTAACAACTACTTTAATTTTTTGTTAATAAATTAATAAATATTTAAACTAATTATTTAAAAATTTATCTACTCAAAATTAAAAAATTTTATAATCAACATCTATTCCCAGATTAATTTTTATTCCTTAATTAGTTTCTATTTCTTAATCAACCTCCAGGAATTAATAGCTGATGATGCTTTTATAAATAGCATCTTTTATTTATAAACATTTGTAAGAGATGAATTAGGTAAAAGTTCCTACCATATATATTATAACCAAATAATAGCTTAGGTTGATAAAGAGAAGCGCACAAATTAAGGTATTATTTTCTTTAGTATGCAGACTATATTAACTTATCCTGATAATATTTTAAAGGACTTTATGTTTAGCAAATACTAGAAAGAGCTAAAGTATAAAATAATATAAGGTAAAATCTTGTTATTTAATTTAAAGAAAGTTCTTATAAAAAGTATTTTATAATTAATATAATAAAATTATTAGCTATGAATATATTTAAAACTAAAATTAAAATCATCTAGATATAATTTTTATAATGAACAACAATAATAAAACAATTAAATTAAATAAAAAGATTTATATTATATTATATAAATTGGGAGTAAAGATAGGGTTTTATTATTTGAAAATTATGGATAATTACTAGCTTCATTTATATTTGATATTATTATATTGCTAATATATGTTTGGGAACATTTATATTTCATAATTTTCACAAAGCTTCACAAACTCCGTTACAAAATAATTCTATCTCTGAATTTTGAATGAATAGATATAATAGACGTAAAATGTAAAGAAAATCTTGATATAAGTCGAGTGGTATGAATGTGGCCACCCCCTAGTTGTGGCCACCCATTTTTTTCGCGAAATCTCACTTAACGCGAACACGCGTTTTTTTGTTTTTTATCCGTACAACTATAATATCTAGCTAATTGAGCCTGTTTTTGCTGGTAAATCCATTATTACAATACCCAAAAAACAATATAACTACTTTAATAAAAAATCTAGATATTAATTATATGTTTAAATCATCTGTCCAAAGTCCTTCTACGTGATTAGCAATTTATAAAATCAGTAGAAGTTTTAATAAATATATTATTAAAAATATTATGCTATAATAAGAGGTATAAGGCTTACAAGCTGAGTTGGAAGTAATTTAACTAGTAAAAAAACAAAAAATATATTAGAATCCAAATAACGTACCTCACCGGGAAGCGGGACACACCTAGAAGTGGGACACTTTTTAGCGAGAACTGCACCACACCAAAAAACCCAGCACCAAACCACCAAACTATCAACTACCAAACTATTAAACTACTAATTACTGACTTGCTATCAATAGTTAATTTATTAGTGCTATACTAGTATATATATACTATTTATTACTTACCATACTAGTTGTTATACTAGTCATAAAATTGGTTATATGACTTTTTAATCTGCAAATTAAAAACTTTTATTAGCCTGCTTTTCTGGTAGGAATTATTAATTATAACTATTTCTATTTTGATACCATGCCACCACAAATGAATACCATTGATTACCGGATTTATAAATATTATAATAGTATTAACAATTTTCTTAAAATAGCCATACATATTATTAAAAAGAATAAGTTATTAATTTATAGAATTATAAAAATACTAAATATTTTAAAATCAATTTTATAGTACTAATTAATTAATACAATAAATAATCAGTCTGCTATACATTAAAAATAAATGGTAATAATAATAGCAGTTGAAGGGGTATTTATTTAATAAGTAATATGATTATATTAATAAGGATTTTTCTTAAAAATAGATATACTTTGTTATATGATAAATTAATTAATTAATAGAACACTAAATATTAACTAAATAAGTAGATTTCTTAAAAGACATAAGAAGTTATATATTATATATACCCATACTTATAACAATAAGTATACTAGAACTGATAACCCTGAGTCTATCAAACCAGTGTTTAAAATATACCGGGGATGGCGAGGAACGAGCCCAGAAAAATTTTTTGAATCGGGGAATCAATTTACCCCTCCCCGACTCGGGTTTTTTACCGAGAAAAAAAAAAACCGATACCTCCCTGAGTCAGGGAAATACTCTGATATAAATTTTTATTACCCCTCGACTCGATCCCGGCTTTTTTCTCGGTTCAGGGCGGGTTTTCCCCATTATAACAACACATTTTTATAAATATATATTAATGGTTTGGAAAGAGTTATGTAAATAAGCTATCATATAGTAAAACCACCTAAAAACTGATAGTTCTCCGCTTATTGATAAGAACTTATCAGATTATGTAATCAAATTATGTGATCATTAAAATTTTTATTATATAATTAAAATTAAAATTTAATAAAAAAATTTAAAAAAATTAAATTGCATTTTTATTAATTTTTTTTAATTTTAATTTTAATTTTTTTAATTTAATTTTTTCAATTTTTTAATGAAAATAATTTAAAATTAGGTGTGGGAGATCTTGAAATATGTTAAAATGACTAGTGGTTTTTTAGCAAGTTTTTAAATTAAATTTAATTAAATAAAATTAACCACTAAACTGTTTATAGACGAAAAATACGAATTGATTGATTTTTTTTTGAGAATTCAAAAGTTTTCAAAAAATTTTGGATTTTAAAAAGTTTTTTTGATCTTGCATTTTTTTTGAAAATGTTTTGTCGAAAATATAGCCGAACACATCTCCATATATATGACGTATACGTATATACAACGTATACACATATAGTACGACGTATACGCATATACGCCGACGTATACGTATATACGACGTACGCGTATATAGTACGACATATACATATATACAATATGTACGACGTATATGTATATATGACGTACACATATATAATACAACGTATACATATATATAACATATACAACATATACGTATATATGATGTATATGTATATAGTATGACGTATACGTATATATAATATATACAATGTATGCGTATATAGTATGACATATACGTATATAGTACAACATATGCATATATAGTACGATGTATATAATATACATTGTATATATGGAGATATATTCGGCTATATTTTTGATAAAACGTTTTCAAAAAGAGAAAACTTTTAAATTTTTAAAAAAAAATTAATCAATTCGTATTTTTTGTCTATAAATGGTTTAGCGGTTAATTTTATTTAATTAAATTTAATTTAAAAACTCGCTAAAAAATTACTAGTAGTTTTAGTGTGTTTCAAAATTTCCCACACCTAATTTTAAATTATTTTCATAAAAAAATCGAAAAAATTAAATTAAAAAAATTAAAATTAAATTAAAAAAAAAATTAATAAAAATGCAATTTAATTTTTTTAAATTTTTTTATTAAATTTTAATTTTAATTATATAATAAAAATTTTGGTGATCATATGATTTGATTATGTAATTTAATAAATTCTTAGTTTTTACCTTAATTCAGAATATCCTAAAACACAAATTTCAGTACTATTTTAAAATTAAAAAATTTAAAAATTTTTTTAAAAAAACTTTTTACTTATTGAAAAAAATTCAAAAAATTTTACCCCGACTTAAGAAATATCCAAAAAATTTTATTCTGATTTGAGAAATATTCCGACTCGGGGAAAGTCATTTTCAATTTTTTTTCCCCGGCTTTAGTTGGGGAATTCCCCGTCCCGACTCGATTTTTCCCGCCCCGATTTTAAACGCTATATCAAACAATTCTTTTAACTATTCTTAAACCTTAAGATTCAATACCAAATTAATAAGATTAGACTGTATAATATAAATAAAAAAGGATTCATTATAAAACTAACATAACACTTACAAATAATAATACTATAAAATATAAAATTTTGATTTAATAAATAATTTGGTAATCACAAAAATATAATAATAATTGAATATATCAGTATCTACAGTACTACACTTCTTCTATTCATTATCTTCAAAGATAATAACTATTAATTTATCTGGTATACAAGCATAAGTAGTATGGTAAGTAGTTAAAAATTTATAACTTCACTATCAAAATAGATTGATAGTATATTAATATTTTAATAATTAAAAAGAATATTTAAACTATAAATTAATAAAAATATAAAATTAGAGGATTAGAAAATGCTATTATTAAATAAACATAAAACTTATATATTTATTAATTTTATTCATTTTTATATATATTATAATATTATTGTTTTTTACCTACTACTATACAGTATTTACTATTTATAATTATTAAATATTAGATTTAATTTAATATATGCCACCCAGTATTGAAATGTATTAAATAATGTTTTTTATAATAATATTACTGATATTAATAAATAACTATTTATTAAGCTATTAGTAGAGGTATAGATAAATATTATTAATTTTAATTTTATTAAATTTACTTGGTAAAAAATTGGACTAGTATTATATAGTTTAGAGAAAGTATTGTTATAATTGCAATATTAATTAGGACTAAGTATAATTTTAATTATTTAAATAAAATTTAATATTTTACTATTATTATTACTAATTATATTTATATTTTAAAGATTATATTTAGTATATTAGTTTATTAATAGTATTTTTATTAATATAAATTATAATTTTAATTTATTAATTAAAATATGTATTAAAAAGATTAAATAGCTTATTAAAAAGTATATAATAAAAATTTTTATATTATAAAAAATAAAATTATAATTATATACTATAAATAAAAAAGTATTTTAAAATTATACTAGTAAACTTTGGATAACTAATACATAAATATTTAATAATAACAAAATTAAATACTTATAAGGGGAGAAGGCAATTGAACTAAATAAAAAAAAAGTAAAGATAAATTAAAAAACATAAATAAAAGTAGAGAAAGTAGTTAACAAAACTAATATTATTAATGGTATTATTACTTATTCTTATTATTATAATTATTTTTGTAGTAATTAGAATACTTATAGGAGTCAAAATACTTGTGGTAATAATATTATATATAATTATAGCTAGTTTTACAATAATAATTATTAATAATACTTTATAAATATAAATAATAACAATAATAAAGAAGATAGCGAAGAAGATAATGAAGAAGATAATAAAAAAGATAGTAAAAAAAGTAGTAATATAAATAGTAATAATAATTATACTATTTAATAAATTTTTTTATTTTTTACTACTATAATAGTAATATATTTATAAAATTAGTTTCCTAATACTGTGCTAGAAAATTACTCCATTATAACATCACTATTTTGTAATATAATAGCTATTATAGATAATAGTTTAGATAAAAAAGAACAGTTTTGAAATAATTATAAACTAGTATTACAACCTAGCACTACCAAAAATTTTTTAGTGTAGTGTGGTGCTGGGTTTTTTGGTATGATGCGGTTCTCGCTAAAAAGTGTCCCACTTCTAGGTGTGTCCCGCTTCCCGGTGAGGTAGGTTAAGTAATTTATCACTCTAGTAGAAATAGTTTTATAATAAAGATGTGAGCCTGAATTTATTATAGTAGTAATAAACAAGGCAATATCTAATAAAAAAAATAATATTTTAATTGTTAAAAATAAGGCACCTTTGCAACAATCAAACTGTATACAGCCCAAAATAATAAAATATTCAAAATACAAAAGCGATATAAACAGTAAAATCGAATAAATTTATATATTTTTTGTATTTATAGCTCTCAGACTGACAGAACTGTTGTTAATAATATATAATTTCGTTATTCGCGATGGTGGTGGCCACAACTAGGGGGTGGCCACATTCATACCACTCGACTTATGTTTTATTTTGATTGCTACAATGAGAGATGATAATTTGTTACAAGAATAACAGAACCCAGAGATTTTATATATAAGGACAGTGGATATATGAAGTTTCTATTTATTTAGATTAAGTTCAGTATTGTATTTTTGGCTACTATATAAAATAAATCTTCAAAACTAAAAGCTCAGTTTCTCTATCAGAATAAATTCAATAACCAAGAAAAATCAATTATTAACAAGAATACTACCTACTAATTTAATATTTACAAAATCAATAGTTTATATTATAATCTGTTTACCTATCCAATATCTATCTCTAAATAGATTGTTTATTTTATAAATTAATTTATTATTTATTAATATTATCTATATTTTTGTTTTAAGCCTGGGAATACCACTAAATAAGTTATTTATAATAAATTAATTAAAATTATCAAAATATTATTATATAAAACAAACTTTACCCCTAAAAAATATGATAAATAAAATATTTTTTAATTTCTATATCAAAATTTTTTAAAATAATCTTACTGAGATTAAAGGCATTAATAGGCATAATAAATAAACCATAATATTAAATTAAACACATTATATATATAAGCTTTAGCTCAAAAACTTTAAAACTAATAGTTTACATATTTTTCTTTTTCAAGATTATAGCGGTAACTTCTTATTTATTAACTATAAAAATTTTCAAATTTACCAATTACAATATTATAATACTATTAATATCCAATATAATATTTTCTTTAGTAAGACCACTTATTTTATAACTATATAAAAACTTACTAACTAAGCCAGGATATACAAAACAGCCAATATTATTATACTCTTCCACAATCCTATTCCAATAATTAATATCCAGGCCTATTTGAAGCGCCTTCTCCACATTAATAATAATAAAATTATAAAATAAAATCATAATCAAACTATTTCTTAAATCTAACCAAATATTCTCTCTAACTATAATAGCATTAACAAAACTAGAGCAATCTTCAAGATTTTTAATTCCCTAGTAATCTAAATTCACCATCTAAATCACAACTAAGCAATATATTAATAACCATCAGAACAAAATTACATTAAAAATATATATACCTTTACTATCAATATTAACATCTTCTATTTAATTACAAAATACAAATACAAAATAACAAAAAGCAACTTATAATATAAATTAAAAACTCTTTATTAATCCTAGATAATCAAAATTAAAGCTTAGTAAAACATAATTATAATAAAAAATTAATAAATATAACTAAAATAAATATTATCTATTACTAAAAAAATAAATTTACTCCATTTTTATAAATTATAAAAAAATATTAATCTAAGTTAATTATTTTATTTTACCATTAAAATAAAGTATAGTAAAATTTTTATTAATAAACAAAAAATTTTTATTAATGTTAAAAATTAAGTGATCAAATCTAGATAGAAAGTATAACAGATCAAATATAATAATTATATTCTCTACTATTAGCATTACTAAAATAGCAGGTATTCTCTAAATTTCAAACATAATTTTAAAATTTACCATTTCTAAAGTATAAACATTTTTTATAATTACAATAATTAACCAAAACTTTATTTATATTAACCAACCAAATATAACTTAATCTTAAAATTTAAAAAAAAGCTTGTAGTGTATAATTATATATTGTATTAATTTCTACCATTACTTAATTTTAGATTTTTTTATTTTTAGTATTAGTAAACTTAAATTTTCAGTTTTCAATATATTTTTTAAAATTTTTAATAAATTAAACCACATTTCAAGTATGTTTTCTTAATAAATATATTAATTATTTAAATTATTGCTATAACTTTATTATCATATAATTATTTAATAAAAAAAATTAATCTTATAAGTACATATAAATTTTTAATAGATTTTTAAAATAAATTTTAATTAAGGTATTATTTTTTAAATAATATACATCAGTGTATATTAAAATTACTATTATATGATTTTTAAAATTTTTTAAAACTAACGTACCTCACCTAGAAGCCGACCACACCTAGAAGCTGATTACTTTTTTTAAACAAAAAAACTATATCAAAAATTAAAAAAGGACCACATCGAAATTTATTATAAACGCGTCAATCAACCATTAACTTTTATCAACCATAAAATTATTAAAAAAATTGTAAAATTATAAATCTAACGGCATGTAATTCGGAAGATTAAGTTTATTATATAGTATGTATTTCAATAATATACTATTTGTGGTTGTTTTTAAAATTGCTATTGAAAATAGGCAATATATACATATATAGTATTAAACACAATATGTGGTTTATTAGCGTCGCGCTGGTAAACTGATCGGTTTTTTTATATATATTGTTAGATACAATGGTTATAATATAATTTACAACATTTTTTATGGTATATAACGCGTGGTTGTGGTTGTGGACGTGATGGAAGTTAATAGTAGGTTAATGGTTGGTTAATGGTTTTGGTGATAGATTTTTGGTGTGGTTTCTAAATTTTTTTTAATATGATTTTCTTGTTTAAGAAAAGTGGTTGGCTTCTAGGTGTGGTCAACTTTTAGGTGAGGTACGTTATAATAAAATCTGATAATTCAGAAATTTTGTATTTATTAATCTGCTAAATAATAAAATACTAGAAAATATTTTTATAATCTATAAAAGTATAAATATTAAAATAAAATAATAATAAATACTTAATATTAAGAAAATATAGGATAAATTAAAATATAAAACCATTTATATTATAAATTTTATTTAAATCCATATCCAAATAATTTTGAATATAAACATTAATTAAGTATAGTTATTTTTCCCTATATACCATTAATATAATTTTAAAATTTATATTATTATAAAAAACTTTATTTATATTATAATAAAATTTTAGTAATTTCCTATTAAACTTAATAATAAAATTACTAGGTTATAAACTAGCTTTATATTTAAAACCACCTTTCAGAACTTTACCTACTATCAAAACCCTAACTAAAAAAACATTATTATTTTTAATTTTCATTTCCTAAATAATTTTATTAAGTAAATCAAAATTCTAAACTTTTTTATACTTATAATAAGTAAAATATATTCATAAATAACCTTTAAATACTTTTTTTCTTTTTTTAAACAATTTAAGTATTTTAAAAACATTTTCTAACAAAAGAAAGTAATTTTATTTTTTTTTTATTTTACTATTCTTAAATATAACTATTATATTTCTATTAAAATTAAAATAGGTTTACTAAAGCTTTTATCATATTTAGCCAATATTAATATATTTAATAAATTATATAAGAAATTTACCAATTATTTAAACCTATTTAAATTAATAATAAAATATAAATTATTAATAATCAATTATTTTAACAATAATTTATAAAAGTTTATTATTAAAGAAGTTATATAAAATATATTTTCTAAAAAATAGAGAATAAATAAATGCATATTTTTCAGATTTATTTCAAAAATTAAAAAGCTATTTTCTTTATAATTTATTAAATATATATATATATTTTTTTTTTACAAATTTTCTAATTTAAGAAGAAGTTGGGTTTAATTTATAAAAATATTTTTTAAATTATAATAATATATAATTACAAATATAAAATAAATATTTATTTATATATAAGATTTTATATAAACTTACCAAAATTTAAAAATAAATTAATATATACTTTATATATAAAAATAATTATTCTATTATAGAACTTTATTTTAATATTTAAAAAAGTATTGAAAATATTATGGTAATAAATCAAAAACCAATTTTTTTCTTTATAAATAATAAAATTAGTATTTATAAAAATCTTAATATATTTAATATTAAAAAGTATAATAATTCTATTAGTAATACTAAATAATACTTTATATACATGTTCATAAACTAAAAACATAATAATATTTATACTGAATTTATAAAAAGTTGGTATGATAATATAAAATTAAAATTTCTAGAAATTAAGAAATATAGATTAAATTAATTAAATTAAAAGGATATTAAAAGGTTTTATATTTTAAAAAAATTTTTTATATAACTTATAATATAGTTATTAGTAACTATTACTGTATCACATATATTATGAAAATTATTATTTTAATAGAGGTTTGTGTAGATTTAATATTATAATTAAATTTATAATATTATAACATGTGTATATTTCTAGGATAATATGGATTAAAATGTAAAAATTACTGAATTACTTGGGTTGATATTGACTATATGATTTTGTGGTTTAAGCTAGTGTTAATAAAAAGTTTTTATGAAGATTAGAATGTTTTTATTGTAATTTCTTGCTTGTTAT
The DNA here is from genome assembly GCA_036971345.1 of Dactylellina drechsleri. Classification (NCBI taxonomy): domain Eukaryota; kingdom Fungi; phylum Ascomycota; class Orbiliomycetes; order Orbiliales; family Orbiliaceae; genus Dactylellina; species Dactylellina drechsleri. The sequence continues at coordinate 21,751 of JAJTUB010000089.1, forward strand.
AAAATTAATATATTATTATATAATAATTTTTATATTTATATTAATTATCTTATATAGCTTCTGTATGTAGTGTAATTATTAAATTTAGACTGTTGTTTTAGATATTAAGTCGAGTGATATGAATGTGGCCACCCCCTAGTTGTGGCCACCCATTTTTTTTCGCGAAATCTTACTTAACGCGAATACACGTTTTTTTATTTTTCATTTATACAACCACAGTATCTAACTAATTAAGCCTGTTTTCACTGGCAAATCCATTATTATAATATTTAAAAAACAATATAACGAAATTAATATAGTTATTATAATAATTACTATCTAAGATAGTAGCTCTCTCTATACTGCTACCACCATTTATAAAATATTTTAGACTATTTTTTGAAATTAGTTTACCTCTTAACAATTATATAATATTGCATATGAAAGCTAGTAGCAACTTTTTAGAATATAAGAAGAAAAGTTTATAAAATAAATCTTATATTAAGAAGTTTTTAATTATACTTCCATATATACTTAATTATAAAATATTATAATTAGTATCCTTATAAAATAAGATAACAATATCTTATTAAGTAGATAATAAATTACTAACTTTATTTATTATTATCCATACATTAAAACTAAACTTGGCTATTATATAAACTAGTAGCATATCAATTGTACCAATCTAGCCAATATTAATAAGCTTTTTAACTTTTACAAAACAGTATTTTGGATTTACTTAGAATAACAATATAATACAGATAAAATTAATATAATAGCTGGAATAAATATAAATAACCTTATTATTAGAAGCTCCAATTATCAAGAATATCAAATATTTATAAAAACAAATCAATTATATTTTTAAATATTGTTTATAAAGTGTGTCTCTGTTTTAAGCCATATTCTCAATCTACTAGTAATTTTCAAAACAAAGTCTATTTAAGATCAATAGTTTTAAATCCAAATATTAAAGTAATAATTTAATTAGCATATAATATTTTCAAAAAATAGCTAAATTAGCAATACTATTACTTTAGAATAATTAGTCAAAATGTTTTTACTAAAAACTAATACTAGTAACATATTTACAACATAGTTACTAGTAATTAACAACCATAACTTATATATAATAAATAAATTTATATTTAAATACTATTTCAATAATATATATCTTCTATTTTTACTTACTCACACCTCTCATATCACCCAACTTTTGAATCTAGGGTATTTTTCAATATTAAAAATGGTATATAGACAGTAACTTAAAGATTTTATTATTTTAATAAATATCATCTGGGTAAATAAAGCATTATTTTTTGAATTCTATACTAAAACATATATAACTAGTTTTATTAAAAAAAATATAATTATAGAATAGAAAATAACTAGGTTTTACTTTTATAATTATAATAAAATATTACAAAATTACTAAATAATAGTCTAGTAACTACATATATCTCCTTCAAAGTAAAGTAGTGATATTACTACCCTAATAAAAAGTTTGGATATCAATTGTATGCTTAAATCATCTGTCCGAAATCCTTCTACATAATTGGTAGTTTGTAAAATTAATAAAAATTTTAACAAATATATAATTAAGAATACTATGTTATGGTAAGAGGTGTAAGGTTTATAAGCTGAGTTGGAAGTAATTTAGTTAGTAAAAAGATGAAAAATACATTAGAATCCGAATAAGCGATTTGTTATTCTGGCAGAAATAGCTTTGCAATGAAAATATGAGCCTGAACTTACTATAGTAGTAATAAACGAGGCGATATCTGACAAAAAAGATAATATCTTAGTTATTAAAGATAAGGTACTTTTGCAATGATTAAGCCGTATACAGCCCAAAATAATAAAATATTCAAAATACAGAAACAATATGGACAGTAAAATCAAGTAGATTCATATATTTTTTATATTTATAGCCCTCAGACTAACAGAACTATTGTTAATAATATATAATTTCATTATTCGCGATGGTGGTGGCCACAACTAGGGGGTGGCCACATTCATACCACTCGACTTAAGTAAGATCATACTTATTATGTATAATTAGGTAGAATTTTAGAAATATGTTATAAATATTATAACTTTGATTTTAATAGATTTTAATAGTGTGAGTATTTAACTCTTGATTTTGTAAAGACCTACTTTTATGAGTTTAACAATTTTTATATTTTTTTTTTTAGGGCTAAAAAATTATATTTTGAAATTAAATTGTTTTGAATTTACTAAACTTTAATTTTTATTATTTTTTTAAAGAAAGTACTTATATATATAATAATATGTATATGTGAAAAGAAGAATAGAGAGGGTAAAATTTGTTGACTATCTACTAATTTTAAAAATGAGTTTTATAATACTGGTTTATAATTTTAAAAATAATTATTATATATATTTGAGAGTGTTATAAAGAAATAGTATATTTTGAATTAAGATATTTGTTGTTATATTGGCAAGGTAAAGAATTTAAACTTTGTAGAGAACCTAATTTATACATACTTTGGTGGATTGAATTATCTCTAGAGTGCTTTGACCATTATTTATATGGTTAATAAGTTTTTTAATATCTTGGTTGGGGAGGGTATAATATAAACTAAAGTAGAAATCATATTTTTTATTAAAAGAAATAAATAATAAAGTAATTAAATAATTCTAGTGTTATTAACTCTGGTTTTATATTATAGATTATTATATTAAGGATATTATTTAATTGTAGCACTTTTGATATTATTAAGAATATTTTGTGGTGAGTTTCCTGGTTGGTTATAAGAAATATTTGTGAGCTTTGTTATTGGATATAATGCTATAATACTGAGAAACTGGATGTGCCTATATGCCTATTTATAAAACTGTATTTTGCATATTTTTATTTTATTAATATTTTTTAACTTTATATTTTTATATAAATGGGTATATATATTAATTATTTTTATTTATTAGAAAGCTTTTTTTTAAAAAGAAGGTACTAATATTCAAGATATTATACTAAATGAAAATGTGGATATATGATAAAAGTTATAACTATAAAATAAAATAAAAATTTATTAAAGATCTAGAATTTATTTTATAATTCTATAAATTTTCTAAATTATAAAATTAATAACTATCTAAATGGGTTTTTGTAAAGATGTTCTATATTCTTTAATATATAATTGTAGGATTTTTAAATTTTATTTTAATTTTTATTAATAGTAAAAAAGTATACGGATATTTATTTTATAAAACTGAAGAAGTCTGTAATATACATATTTTAAATTTTATGAAAGGATTTTAATTATTATATTATTATTTATGTAATAAAATAAGGATGTACTAAGTTAATTAAAGCTAATAAAGTTGGTAAAGTGAGTTTTGGTAGGGATATTTAGATAGCGGCTGTGTATAGTTTGAGTAGGTGATTTATTAAAAAATTTATATAAATCACCTTTTTTTTTTTTTCCTAAGGTTAATATATATTTGTTAGTTGTTTAGCAGTATTAAGTATGTATATAAATTGACTTGTTGTAGATAATAAAATTGTTAAGTTTTGTAGAGTTTTATCTTAATTCTTGCTTGTAAGCCGCTATAAAACACTATTTTACATAGTCTTAGAAATTGAAAAAATATGATTTTGTAATATTACTTTTTATTTATTTCCAAGGATGAAATATATGGTTTACACTAGTTTAAAAGCCGCCCCTTAAATTAGGTAATGTGTAGAAGTAGAAGTATGTAGAGTATTAATTAATCAATATATTTCAAAATTAAAATATATTAATTAAAATTACTAAAATTAATAAAATTATTAAAGTGGGTTTATAGGGATGGGATTATAATACTTTTTTTAATTATTTTATAATATTTTATATTGTATATGGTATTGGTTATAAAATAAATATATATTATTGTATTTTAGAAATTTTTATATTTTAATTTTATTTCTTTATATTTTTTAGCAAATAATAATAAGAAGGTTTTAAAATATTAAATATTTTCTTAAATAAGAATTTCTATACTATATTACTAGCTACATTATTTACGATTTTAAAAAATAAACAAAAAGAAAACATTTTTTATTACCTTATAATATTTAAATAAATTTAGAATTTCTAATTGGAATATTGTATTAAAGTAAATTTTTGTTGTAGTTTGAGTAAATAAAAAAAGGATTTACTTTTTTTATGCAATATGTATATGAAGTGATTATATTAAAGTAGAAGTAAAATCCCCTAAAATCTAACCTAAAGAAACAAAATTGTGAATATTGTTGACCTATTTAAGTAACTTTGATAGTTTTGACTATTTGATCAAATACAGCTTGGATTGAATGCCCTCTACATGATTTGAGGGTAAGTAAAAGACTATATTAAAATATTAGGTGAAATAAATAGTAAAAGATAAGATTTTGAAATTTATCTAAAATGTATTTATAATTAATATTCTTAATTAATTATGTAATATAAAAAAAGATTTTTAACTTTATATCTAAAGGGTTTTATGCTAATATTAATGTTACAGTCTTTTCTTAAAATAATTTAAATTTTATTTTTGTTGTGGAAGATATTAGGTTTAATTAATAACTTTTCTTATTTGAAAACTTAATTAATTACAAAAACCTTAGTAAAATAAATATTTAGATATTTATATTATGGATTGTGATAAGAAATGCTGGTGTTTAAGAGTTAATCAAACTATATTAATAAATTATGAAAAAAAAGAATAATAATATTAAAAAGTAAGTTAGGTCTTAGATTAATTAATTAATTCTTAATACAATGAACTGATCTGGATCATAATGTAATTTTGGATTAGAAATCTGAAAATAACAAAAAAATATTTATTCAATCAGTTACTGAAATATATAAGCGAAATATTCTTGGTATTGTAATTTATATTAAAATAAGTAGTAGTATTATTCAGAAGATTATTTACCTAATATCGAAAGTATTAATTAATGGGAAAATAATTTAATAAAAAATAATTTTAGATATGTTTATATTTTAGATAAAATATTTATTTTTAACTATTTATGATGGAACTATAAGCTAAATATATTTTTCATTTTCATAATTTGCGGCCTGCTTAAAATGATTGCAGGATTTGAAATACTTAGGAAAAAATAGGTTTTTTTAAAAAATGTATAATCTATTAATATTATAGTTTTATAATTATCATATTTGCTTATAGTTTCCTTAATTTATTTTTGGTTTATATTGTTTTTTATTTAAATTTAAATTAAATTATTTTTATTATTTTTAGTATAAGTTGATGGTCCTTCCCTTTCATATTATGTAATTTAAAAAAAAAAAATAAAAAATGAAATTATAATATTAATATCTACATTCCAAAACAAGAATACTATAAGTTTTTTTTTAGGGGGGAGGGTGGTATTTTCAGACTGATGTACCCCATTTACTATATTCCTTGTTTGTTTGCATGTAAATTTTTTTCTTTTTTTTTACTTCTATTTTTCTTTGATATACGCAGGTATATCCACTTTCTCTTGGTTAAATTTTTCATAATTAATTATATAAAAATAAAATGTTGTTAAGCTAAGCTTAATTATTTATTGCTATAACTATTCTACTAGCTAATTGTTTTATTTTTTCTACCTTATAATTCAGCGTGTTGATTTATTATAAATTTGTTGTGTTTGATAGAATATTAATACTAAGTAATAAATTTTGATTTGCAAAGTAATTAATATATATAGATTAAAATAGTATTTTTATTAAGATAATATTATATTTAGTTAAAAGGTTTTAATAATAATGGATATATTATGTTGTTTTCTGTGCCTTCCTAGGTATTATTATTAAAGTTAAAGTGGTTTTGTTTATAAGTTTTAATACTTATTATTATTTTTACTATTATTAGCGTAGTTAATTGTGATTTTATTTGGTTTTCTTTATTTTAAGTTCTTTGTTCTGGATAACATTGTTGATAGTCTTGATTATTAAGTTGAAGGGGAAATGTGATTCTGTTCTTAAATAATGACTAGAGTGCGACATGGGGCGGGTTGGGTTGGTTTCTAGAGGGTTGAAACCACCCACGGGTTGGTTTTTAGATGGTCAAAACCACCCACGGGTTGGGTTTTTTTTAAAAAAAAAAAACCAACACGGTTTTAAAAACCATAAATTTTAATAAAAACCGCACCGCCAAGAAACCATTTTACTAAAAATAGTAACAAATTTACTAAAAATAGTAACAAATTTACTAAAAATAGTAATAAATTACTAAAAATAGTAACAAATTTACTAAAAATAGTAATAAATTACTAAAAAAAGTTAAAATTGCGGTTTTTAATTAAATTTATAACCCAAAAAAACCATTAAAAAAATAAAAAACCACCCAGCGGTTCCCCACGACCCATATTAAACCACCCAGCGGTTCCCCATGACCCCTCTCAAACCGACCCAACCCGCTGGTTTCTGGGTTAAAACCAACCCATGTCGCACTCTAATAATGACCACCCAGTCTGATAATTTTAAATATTCTGTTAACTATTGCTACTATTTATAATTTTTTAAATTATAGTACATACCTTTTTTATTTATAATTTTATATATATATATTATTGTATTTTTTATTAAATAAACTGTATTTTAAAAATTACTACAAATCTTCTTAGATTATAAAATAATAAATATAAAATTAAAATAACAATTTTTAAATACAGAAGCTATTTCTTTAATGAAGGACTGAAGTGCTGATAATAAATTTGTAAAAGCCTATAAATGTAGTCACTTAGGAGCCTAATCAGTGTTAAAGATAGTATAAATCTTATCCATCATATTATAAAAGTATTAAATTATATTTTAAATTTTAACCTTTTCATAACCCTAATCATGTAATACTTGATGTTATATAACAAAGTTCAGAATGTATAAATATATAAATAAAAACATTAAACAAAAAATACAACAAAATAAAACTGAGAATAATATAATATAAAATAAAATACAAGTAATTATACTATCAAAACCATAAATCTATAACATTAAAAAAATAAGCAGGATATAAAAAATTTTAAATAAATACTTTCTTTATTATATTAATTATTTATAATAAAGATTTTTTAATATTATTTGTAAATAAAATTATGTTAGTAGTGAAGTAGAGACTATTTTGCATACATTTATAATATAGTGCCACTTAGAAAAGGATATATACAACTGATCAAGTACATATAATATACTTTTAAGCCAATCACACACTCACCTTTTCAAATATATAAGTCTATATTGGAATTTTTAGAACAAAAAATATAGATATTATTAAACCTATTTAAATTTTTTTGATATATAGCTTAATTTCCCGTTTATTTATTTTTATTTATTTTAAATTTTTTTTAAGATTTTTTATCATCCTAGGTCTTAGATTATAATAATCTTTAATTTAAATTATAGTTACCTAATTAAGCTTTGATTTTATTTAAATCAATATTAATTTCTATAATTGTACAATATTAAGCCTTTTAGATCTTTAACTCCATATAATTTTTACCTTCAAATTTCTAACTACCTATTACTTTAACTTCCTATTTGATAATATAACTGGAGAATTTTCTAAAATAAAACCAATTAAAATTATAATTAAAAAACATTTTTCTAAAATTAAATTACTTATGACTAAAATGTTAAATAATAAATTGTTCTTATTTGATAAAGTATTAAAATTTTAAAACAAAAAATCTAAACTATATTTATTTGTTAAATTATTAAATGTTAAATTATTATAGTAGAAAAAGACTTAAATACTATTTTTTAAAATATTAAAAAAATATCCAAATAAAATTAAATATTGCTGATTATATTCTACTTTCAAAAATATAAATTTATGAAATTATTTAATCTATATAATCCTAGCAAATTCCAATTTTTTAATATATTATCAATAATTTTTTAAATATATTTATAACAAAGCTTAATACTGCAAATTAAATTTTAAAATTTTAAATATTAATAAAAAAAATATATTTTTATTAATAAAGCCTAATATTATTTTTATAAAGTTTTTATAATATTCTATTTATTTAAAGTCTCTAATTATAATAAATATAATAATTTTATAATTAAATAAAATTATATTATATAATTATATATCTGCTTATATTATATTATATATATTAATAGATATTTCTAAATCAAAAATAAATTTCAATTTTAATTTAAATATAGTGAAATTAAAAATTCTATTTTTAATAATATTCTCAAATTCACAAATTAAAAATCCTAAATTACAAATCTTTAATTTAGCAAGTCTTTTAAAGAAAATTAAAATATTAAAAAACTTTAGATTTTAATATATAATTCTTTATTTATAAAAATATAATATCCTTTTTATTAATTGATTAACTAATTCTTCATATTATTTATTCGTCTAGTAAATATAAGTAAAGTTTGAGAAATCACCAGCAGCACAAAGTATCATAATATATTTATTAAATAAAATCTTTAATATTATTTTAATATTAATTATATTGCACTTAAGAATCATCAATCAACTTATAAAATAAACTTAAATAAAATATTATACTTATATAATTAATCTATTAAAGAAATTTAAATTCCATTATTTTATATTTTTTTAACAAAAATTTAGTTATGAATTTATTTCCAGTTAAAATATAAATAGCAATAATAATATAATTATTCATAATTTTATCTTTATACACAACAATTCAGATACTATATTTATTAATATTAACTATATCTTCAAATTCTAATAGACTTATTAGTAATTTAAAAATAGAAAAAAACAAAATAAAATATTAAAAAAAATACCTTTAATAATATTTATTATTTACTTCTTAGAATATAACAACTTCAAAATATTTACTTTTTTTGATAAAAATTTATATAATTTTACAAAGTATAAACTACCCATATTTGAATTTTTCTAATTTAGTAATATTCAATTTACCATTCTAATAAAATATTTTATTTTTTAAGTAATTTATTAGTAGCAAGATATTTGAATTAGGATTAAAAATAATATTAAAATGAATAGTATATAGAAGCTAGTTTTTTATATTATAATAAAGTATAATAATATTTATATTTATTAATTCAAATACTTAGCCTTTGTATACATTAGTTAAAGAATTTTTAAGAAATAAGATAATAATAAGCTTTTTAATATTGTTAGATAAAGAAATTAATTTTGTTTTGCCCTTGTTCTTAACAAAAATATTAAGGTTACTAAGAAAAATTAAAAAAATGTATAAAATATTAGAAAATTGAATATTTTAAAAACAATCTTCCTCACAAAACCAATTGTGTGTAGATATATTTGGTAGAAAAAATAATTATATTAATAAAAAAGATACTAAAAAATAAAATAATGAAGTTATATTTAGTATTTAAGTTTAAAAAATAATATTAAAACATAATAAATAAATAGGAATTTTTATAAGAAATTTATACTAAATAGGCTATTAATTTAATAAAATAATCTTTTTCTTATATCCTAAGTTCCTAATTTTTGTTTATTATTATTAACAAACTGTATAAATTTAATAATACACAAATTAACAAAGTAAATAAAGATATGAATACTTGAAGATTATTGTGTGAGATAGGGATTAGCATGGTTTTATTTCACTTTCTTAATTAGTTAAATTCCTTTAATTAGTAATTTCCTTGATTTAATATGAGGTTTTTTTTTAATTATGTACTAACCTAGTTCTAGTTTAAAATTAAAAAAACCATATTTATCATTCATTAACCATGCCTTAACCTTGTAATAAAGCAATTGGGTTTAAAAGTTTAACAAATTGGAAGTAAAGCATCTAAGTATTTATGTATAAATTTAACTTAATATAATATAATTAAATTACTTTTTTTATTTTTATTTTTTTTTTTTTAAGAATATGTGGGTATTTCCCGAAGCTGTCGATTTTAAGCTCGCGCTCAACTTATCAAAAACATCAAAGCTACTCTACTATCTCTACTAACTTATTAACAATAAACACATTACTTTTTATTATATTTTCCATAAAATTAATTGAAAGACTAGGAATTACATTCTGTTTTTATAATTCTTAATCACCATTACTGTATTTAGTAAGTTATTTTATAGTTTATTTAATTTCTACCAAACTCTACTGCCCAGAATATTATATTTTTGTTTTTTATTATATAATTATATATTATATCATAGTTAATTATATTTTATAATAGATAAAGGGCATTTTTTTTTTCTCTTTCTTTTCTTATTACATTTTCTATATTTTTTAATTATTTAATATTAGTATTATTTTTTCTTACAATAAGCTTATATTAAAAATATTAATTTTTCAAAAATTAAAAAAAAATAAAATTAATAATAATTTATTTTATTTTATAAAAAATCTTTTAACTATAAAACATAATAGAGAATAAAAAAACAAATATTTTTTAAAAATTACCAAAAAATTAATTAACATATATATTAAAAAATTATATTTTAAAAAATATAAATTAACTATTATTATAAAAACTACTAAATAAAAACAAATTCCTTATTATTATAATTTAAAATCATTAACACATTTAAAAATCTAATTATAAGTTCAAAAAACTTAACTATAAATATAAAACACCCAATTATAAATATCCACCTATTGATACAACCTAAGATTATAAGCAAGATAAAAATAAGATTATTTTTATACTTTTATAAATATTAAGCTTAAGACTTAGTTTTAATAATAATTTGATCAATGTAGTTAAAGATTTTAACAAATCATAAATATATATATTACTTAAATATATTAGCAGTCCAGTATTTTATATAGGTTATCCTAAAAAATTAGTAATAAAAATCATAAAAAAAATATTGTATAATATATTATATATATAAATTAATTTTATTAACAAGATTAAATTTTTAGAATTAGTTTTAATATAAAATTAAGTTATTACTTAAATAAAAAATATTTATTTAAACACTAGCATTTAAGCTATTATAAATAAAATTTCAATTTTAATTTATATTATATTTAAATTTATCACTGTATAAAACAATTAGAATTTTTTAATATAAAATTAAAAAATTTAAGTAAGCATCTAATTAATTTTAAAAATACCAAAAATAAAATTAATAACACTACCAAAACCAAAAATCATCAACATTAGCATTATACTAATCAAAAATCTTAATATAATATAACTAAAAGATTTTCTCGCAAATACAAAAATTCAGACCATCACTGCATCAATAGGAAGCTTAATAAGCCTAAAATTCCTTAACATTATAAAGTTATACAATAAATATATCCGTCATTTTTTTCCCAATTATAGATACATTTCAGATCATACAAACATCTTTACAGATATAGAATTCACAAATTCTACAATCAACAGCTAGCATGATTTATAGCATAATAAACCCCAAATCTAAGCTGCTTAAGTAAGAAAAAAATTCTCGATATACCACATAGCACCCATTTTTTTCGCGTAAGTTTATTCCCTTGAGGCATAAACCAACTAAGCAGATATAAGAGTTATTGAACGATAAAGTACTAAAGGTTATAATTAAACTATGAATTAATTTTAATGAAATATATTATTTAGTAAAAAGATATATGTAAGCAATATTTATTCATAAATTAATAATATTTTTTTTTTTTAAAAAAAAAAAGCTGCAAAATACTATAATATAATATATAGAGCTTATTTACAGGTTCAACTAACATTCTCTTTAACTTAACATCTAAGCTAAGCTTTTTATATCTAAATCAAAAGTATTGTGGTTAGAATTTTAGCAATTTGCATAAAACTAATTTTTTTTATAATCTTTCTTCAAGCTCAAGTTTCTTGAAATCAAGACCTATAATCTTACCCAGGTTGTATAAAAAATTAAATTTATAATTTTCAATTTGGTATATTTTTGGCATAATAATATTAATATTAAATAAAATATTATTATCTATATCTATTATTATTACAACAATTTGGTAATATTTAATAAGGTTAAGTATATACTAATCTATAATAACATAAGTTAATATATATACAAAATATATAAATAAATATAGACTTACTACTCATAAAAAGAAATCTAATAACCATAAGTGGAAAGTATTTCGGTAGATCATAAACAAGCTGTCCTTCTCGTGATTGAGGATACCAGAGTGCCATGGGTTTGTCGCAGCCTAGAGAGGCAGTTCCGTTCCGCTGTGAAGCCCGTATATTATTCTTTAAGAAATTGTCCACAACAGGGCTTCGAAGTTGGTGTTCACTTACTCCAGGTCTAAGGCATTGGTTTTGACTTCTAAAAAGTACGTCCGATTTTGTAACGCCGACATAGAAGTCACAGTTCGATCCGTAAGTCTTAGTTGCATTGTCAACGCATTCAACAAATTACTCGTTTGCTCATCGTCCACCGGAATCGTCAGCTGTTCATTCGGGAATCCACCGTATAAACCATGTGAGCGGTTGAGATTCTCGATAGTCGCGTTATAATTTTCGACAGCACGCCGGGCGGATGCGGTGGCCATCTTCGAAGGTGGTTTGGCTGGCTTTCGGTATTTAGAGGGGAAATTCTGGTTGATGTGATGTGTAGTGCGGAAGGGAGATGGAGAAGGAAGGGCGATGGAAGGATGGCAAGAAACCAGAGGAAGAAAATACACGGCAAACTCGGTTCCCGCCACCACCACCACATTACCCTTGCGAACCCCACCTCGCTAAAACCATGGCCAGAAATTCGCGTGAATCGCAGCATAACATAAATACATGGACATTACCATCAAATATCATGATTATCACAAAAGCTCAAGAGCCAAAATTCCTAAAACAAATTTTTATTTCCTAACCTCCCAAACTTTTTATCACACTATTCACTACCAGCATATCTGATTACAATAAATTCCAAAATATTTCCAATTTAGAAACAAACACAATAGTAGTATTATCTTTCTTTCAGAATCAGTATCTAGCAGGTTACTCCACTATCCTCTAAATTATTAATAATATTACTTTACTAATAATTTACTTAATTCCTATTATAACCAATCAGCTCAAATATTCTGTATATAAAAAAATACTAACCAATTAAACTATAAAACATATAAGGAATTATCTTAGGATTCCAAAAAATCTAAATATTAATAACCAAAGGTAGAGAAATATATCAGTATTCCAATAATTTATTAAATGAATTTTAGTTTCTTAGTACTAATATATGCATGAATCCATTGCTTATAAAAATGCATTAATAAATTATCAAAAAAATTTGATTTCAGAAATAAAAGTATTTTAAATTAAACCAATATTAATCTAGCTTTCTAAAATTCATTAGATTGGCAAGATTATAGTCCTCAATAGCCAGTTATTACTTTCATTCCCATTCTTATTTTCAAATAAAAATAAAACTATAAAAATCATAAAAATAATTGTAATAAAAAGGTTTAATGGTTATATATACCTGCTATTAAGTTTATATCCCAAACATTGTAACTATCTCATATATCAAAAAATATATTACATTATCTTTATACTTTTGTTCTTTTTTCTGATATCAAAAATAAAAACAATTGAGTTCCTTGGCTATTAAATATATTAATATCATTAACATCATAACAAAAAATTATTATAAATTAAACAATTCATCGAACACCACGCCATTAAGAGGAAGTTATTTATTTTGACAGCCCTAATCCCACCAGCTAAAGCATTGCAAGAGTTATATCTGAGTTTAACAGTCACATATTATCACCTGCACTACTTAATGAGCTCAAAATCTTGCTCTTAGAAATTAATATAGTATTTTGCCATTTACTAGACAACTGCCACACCCCGAAATATAGCAAGCACCAGGTGAGAAGAAATTGATTTAAGCAATAGCCAGATTTTTATAATAAAGATGATCTACATAAACAATTCTCCTTATAAAGTTTACTTAATTTTGCAGTAATATATATTCATATAAATTCAGGTATGTATATTATAAAAGTTAAATTTCTTCCTGAATAAATATTAATTTTGAGTTTAAAGGCAAGGTTTTATAATGATGTGTTACTGTTTTTATGGGCTGTGGAGGAAGGTAGGACGTTAGGTTGAGAAGTATGTTTGAAAGATGGTGCCATAGGCTACACTTTTGTCGATAAGAACTGCGGCGAGGCCATAACCGTGACGGTAATTATTAAAAAGTTGGATCCAGATATTGGTAGATTGAAGTTCTGGGGTTTCAAAAAATCGAAAAGTCAAAAATAACAGGCAAATCCAAGGAAATTGTCATATTTTATTTCATTACAAACTTATAAACTATGCTGGTCTAATAATATATAAAAACTTAAATATATAAATAGTATAATTATAAAAAACTTTATATAAAAATCTATATTAATCAATATATTAACAACTTATAGTAATTAATAATAAAATCTTAATATTTTTTATATTTAATATAATAAATCTCAATCCTAATTATTCTATTTATAAAGTATATTATAAATATTTTACAATTTTTTATATATTAAAATAATATATTTTTTATATCTTTTATTTTATAATTATAATAAAAAAAAAAAATAACTATTAATTAAATATATAAATTAAATAATAAAACAAAATAGATTTTTATTATTAAAATAATTAATTCTAAAACCAAGTTTTTAAAAAAATTCATATTTATAAATAATTTTAAAAATTATATAAGTTTTTTTGTGTATATTATTAAAATATTTGATTTAAAAAAACTACATCAACTTAATAAAAATTAAAAAGTATAGAAACAATAATAAATTTAAAAAATTCTAAAAAATATATTTTATATTTAATTTTTAAAAAATTGTAATATATTACAAAAATTTTATTGTGGTAATATTTAGTAATTTTGGGCCAATATATTCAAATAATTAAATAACTTTAGTATTATTTTTTTTACTTTTTTTGGTTAATAATTATATATTTTATTATAGAAGGCTTCTTTATTTTCCAGTATTATTTAAAATTGTTTTAGGTTATTTTGGAATTTTGCTAAACTCTGTGCGAAGCTTTATAAATAGTAAATAAAAAGATTGATTTGGTAGTATATTGTAATGATGTAAATAATTAATTAATGTTTGTTAGCTTTATTAATGTTTTGTCTACTATTTGAGTAATACTAATAGCAGTGACTATATCTGTTAATTGTTAAACAAGCATTAAAATAAAGTTTTTTGGTGTTATGATACTAACTAAACACCATAAGCTCATTTGCTTTATTATAAAAACAAATAATATATCAGCAAAAAACAACATAGTCAATTTGATTTTAAAAAAAAGATAACCATATATTATTAATATAATAAATCAAAATTATCTTTAGCCACGCTTTGTACTAATTATGAGTTAATTTTGTATAAAATACTAAACTTAAGATTGACAATGTAAATATTAAACTTTAATAAGTACATTGCTTTTCAATCATTCTATTATTTGGAAAAAAGTAAAGGAAACCGGATTTCACTTACGCTTTCTTCATATTCACTTAGCCAGTGATCTTGGACCACGGGGCCTGCAGACTCCATACATGTAACACAAAAGAGTTGACCCCAAAACCTCAAGGATTCTTAGCCAATGTTAAGTTCAATTTTACCTACGCACTCAGAGAAGCACACTAAGGTGTCTCCTAAATCCCGTTATACAGTTCAGTGTTTTAAAACCGCATAAATATTCATGATAACTAGGTTAAATACCTAAAGGTAGGGTTTATTATTGCAATAAGTGTCGCACTCAGAAGAATTTTGCATCAGATGCCTAACAGGGCTGATTCCCCTACCTTCATGGTTTTTAAAAAAGACATCCCTTATTCTAACAATTCACATCAATCTGGATAAAGAACTCAAGAACGAATCGTATTTAGTATTACTGTCTGTATTTTTTGCTTTGATTTATCCTTTATACACACAAATAAGCCAACCACACAGCAGGAAATATTAAACATACATCATGCCCTTACTGCTACAAAAACATTAATACAAGATTGTCTTATAAGCCAAAACCACCATCCAACCTGATATCAGTTCAACAAAATACAACCAAATCCACATAGTAGTCAAAATCACTCTCCCACAAGGCTTTATATTTATCATATAGAATTAAAAAATCATAATTAGTAATAGATTTTTTTAATTTAAGAAGAATTTATTAACTTAGGATATGATAACCATATTATAAAAATTATAAGTTAGTATTCAAAAAACTACCTTTAATAGTTTTAAATTAAGTTATAAAAGGCTAAAGTTTTTAATATATACGTACAGCCAACTTGACAAAAGCTAACTACACTTATACAAAATATATAACAACAGTTCAAAATAATTAATATATGAAACATCAGAATCTATAAGAATTATTACTACCATGTTTATATTTTAAAGTTTTTAAATTACTTATTCATAAATTTACTTTTTATTAAATACATCAGATCAACATACTAAATAAATATAAAAAAGGGTTTTATTAACTAGTATCCTATTTAGAACACTTTGCTTAACTAAAAAAAAAAAAACTTCAAAATCATTTAAGCAGAATTCCATTTTTTTTTTAAAAAATATCTAATATACTGATTGTATAAAAAGTATATTTTCTATAATGTTTAACAATTAGCCACTTCTCTAGATTTGTTTATACTATTCCAACTAGTAGTAACTGTTCAATAGTACAGTTTATATGACTTATAAATTCATTAAAATATATAAACCATCCTTTGGTTTTTTAATAATTAAAATTATTTTATATAAATAATTCTAGTTTAAAGATATCTTTATAAATATAATAAAATTTTAATATAATAAAGTATAGCAACTATATATTTATAAAAATCAAATATTATAAAATATTTTAAATATAAAATTACATAATTTCTAGAGTTAAATACTATTCTAAATTATAATACATCATTTTAGGTATAATTTTTCATCTAAAGCCCAAATTATAATAAGTAAAGTACAGCTTCAGAATTAGAAATAAAACTAAAATATTTTCTGGTTTAATATTTCAATATATGATATTCTTTTAATAAAAATAGATTAAATTATTAAATAATTAATAAAAAGTTTTAAATTTATCAAATTATAACCAATTAAGGAGATTAAGTTTAAATAAATTACCATATAAACAATACTTTATAATAAAAATAGGATTAAAAAATTTATTATAAATCAATTTGATGAATTGTATAATATTTCTTTAAATAATGGAATTCAGCTAATATTTATCTTTTATTAAATTATATTATAATTATTTACATATTTTATCAACTTTAGAAGTTTTATTTTTTTGGATAAACTTATTATTTTATCTAAATTATATTCTTTGTTTATAAAAAAATTGTTAGTAAAGGTATTTATTATTAAAAAAATAGTTCCAAATTTTTTTTTACCAAAATGATTATATTTAAGATATTTATTTTCTAAATTTATTTTACTATTAATGAGAGTACTGGATAATATAATTAATTTATAAACAAATTTAATTAAAAATATATTTTAATAAAATTATATAAAATAATTTTTCTAATTTTATATATCCTATGGAATTATTAAAATTAAATTATAAAACTTTGTAATATAGAAATAAATATACTTAAGTAAAATAGTAGTAAATTAATTATTTTTCATTTTATTTAATAATAATAAGATTATTTTTGCAATATTAGTTCCTAGTTTTAAATAATTTATAAAAAGGGTAATCCTAAAGTCTTAATTAAAATAAATATAATAATAATATCAATTAATTAAAAAGATACTCTTATAATTATTACTTTCTAGAAAAAAGTAAATTTTATATTTTAGATTATTATTGATTTAGAATTCCTTATTAAAAAATTAAGGGGATTACTTTTAGAAAAGCTTTAAACAGTTTTGTTTAAATTTAATAATTTTATTATTAAAATTATTTTAATAAGTACTATTAATAGTCCTTTTATATTTAATATTAATAAAATAATTTATAAATTTAATAAATTTTGATGAAAAAATATAAAAAATGATATAATTTATAAAAAATTTAATAAAAAGAGTATCTAAAAATAAAATCATGTTAAGCTATAAATAAGATTATAGTACAATACTTTTGGTTTTTTGAAGAGATATATTTGTTTTTGCGGAGTTTTGCGTTGAGAATTGAAAGAAAGAAAACGCAAGACGACACAGAAAGGGCTGTCTATAATATAACGCTATCTGTTCGTGGCTAGATGGTACGTCGTGCGAGGATACCGCGAAATTCATAACCAATCGTTTGCCCATGTCGCACAAACACCCCCACTTTTCCGAAGAAATGCTGACGCGACAGACAGAAAAAAACAAAAACAGAAAAGGGCGAGAGGTCATCTGCCATCGGTTTTTCCTTGTCCTCGTCTGGGCCTGTTTTGCTAAGTAATATTATCCTACTTCTTTACTTTCCTGGCCTTTTTGATTCTTGAGTGTTCGCCTTGAGCTTTAGTTAGATATAATAAATGGTTGTTGAACCTTTTCTCAGTCAAATAATTATTATTTAATCTTTATATTTCCTTCTTGTAACAGAAATGATGTCCCTACTAGTCGCAACACTTAATACATACTTTATAAATTTCTAAAAGTAAATCAATAGATTTATCTATGAATATATATTGAATTATAATCTAAATTTTAACTCTTTTTAAAAGAAATTAAATATTATACAAACAAAACTTTATTACAAACTTATAAATATTAATCTTAGAAATAAAGATTTTGGTAGTATATTATATATATCCAGTCATTTATTAAATTTATTAAATTTGTTAAATCCATAGTGGTTCTTTGCTTCACTACTGACTCAAAAACAGAGGCAAAATCCTGTGAAGTAGTAATAATCATAAGGAATATTTAAATAATTAAGAAAAATCTCCAAATATCTTAATAACTTTTTTAATTTTATAACTTTATATTTATTTATAAGGAAAATGTATAAAAATACAGTATATTATAGTTTATTAAAAAAATAATAAATATAAATTATTTAATTATTTTTATAATATCTAACTTAATACTTATATTTCTTAGCAGATCCGCGTAACATGTAATGTTTTGTAATTTTATAAAACGCCAAATCAACGGATATAATACATTAAGCTAGAGATCTTATCAAAGGGTTTAATACTTTCTAATTAAATCTTTTTTATTCAATTTTTAATTTTTATTTTTATTAACCCCTCCTTATTACTACATTTGTTTTTTGAGAAAGTAATATTTTTTTAACCTTATAAAGTAGAGTGCGACATGGGGCAGGTTAGGTTAGTTTCTAGATAGTCGAAACCACCTATGGGTCAGTTTTTAGATAATCGAAACCACCCACAGGTTGGTTTTTAAATAATAAAAACCATTTATGGGTTAATTTTTAGATGGTTGAAATTACTTATAAGTTAATTTTTTTTTAAAAAAAAAAACTAAAGATAAATTTAAAAATTATTGAAATTATAAAAAACTATTTTATTAAAAAATTGTAAAGTTATAAAAAGAAATAATTATATTTAAATTATACTAATTTATGTATGGATTTAAGTATTTTTTATATAAATTTATATATAGAATAATATTTTTATTTTTATTATTTAAATTAAGAGCTAAAAGGCTTAAAATATTAAATTAAAAATTTCCAAAGTAATTATAAAAAAATAAAAAAAAAATTAATTATATTGAGTTGTTTTAGTTTAAGAGTTTGTAGTTATACTCAAATTTTACTTTTTATTATTAAATATGTTTTAAATAAATATTATTATTTTTAATATTGAGATTTTATTTTTTAATAATATTAAATTCTTAGTCTCTATATTTTTTATTATTTTTTTAGAATATAATTTTAATTTATGAAAGTTTTTTATAGTTATAATGGTTTTAATTGTTTTAGTATATAAGTGAGATTTTTTTTAAGTTATAATATTTTTAATTTAATTAAAAACTTATTTTATATTAATAGAAATAATCTATATACTAAATATATTTTATATTATTTATGATAATACAGAATATCTTTATTTATATATTTTTTACTAATTAATTAGTAATAAATCTGTTTTAACTTAATAAAAAAATTAAAATTAAAATTAAAACTATTTTATATATAAAGTAATAATAAATAAAAATATTATTTTTAAATTTATTATTAATTAATTAATATAAAATTTAATTTTATTTAAATTTTTATTATTTTTTATTAATTTAAAATA
The DNA here is from genome assembly GCA_036971345.1 of Dactylellina drechsleri. NCBI lineage: Eukaryota > Fungi > Ascomycota > Orbiliomycetes > Orbiliales > Orbiliaceae > Dactylellina > Dactylellina drechsleri. Next base: position 41,878 of record JAJTUB010000089.1, read on the forward strand.
ATTAATAATTTAATAATTTGGTTTAGAGAAAGGGATACTATAAAATAAATAAAAATATTATTTTTAAATTTATTATTAATTAATTAATATAAAATTTAATTTTATTTAAATTTTTATTATTTTTTATTAATTTAAAATAATTAATAATTTAATAATTTGGTTTAGAGAAAGGGATACTATAAAATTTTTTATTTAAATTAAGTAAATAAAAATAAAAAATTTTTTAAAAATTTTTAAATTATTTAATAGTGTTATTCAAAATTTCTTTATATATATAATTCTTTTTATAATATTATAAGAAGTTATTATAATATTTAACTTTAAAATCTTTATTTTAATTTTTTGAAATATAGAAGGATAATTTAATTTATAAGTTGAGAATAATACTAAAATTGTATAATTTACTTTTTTTATTATCAGTTCTACTGTAATATTTATTTAATTTTTTTTTATAGTGTAGAAGAGGATTTTTAAATAATTTTTTTTAATTATTGGGTATTAATTTAATTCTTTAAATATATTTTTTTAAATAATTGAATAATTTATTGTAGATATACTAAATATTACATATTTTAGGTTGTTTCGATTTAAAAAAAATATTTGTAAATTTGTAAAAGGGTTAAAAAATTTTAATTATAAATTGGATGTGTTTAAATTCTTTTTTAATAGGAATGTAATAATTTTAATTTTTATTTTTTAATAATTAAACCCAATTCTTAATAATAAAAGTTAAGTATATAAAATGAGTTAATATTAGTAGAATGGAGTTTTAGTAAGTTGGTGTATTTAAAAGTAATTTAATAATTAAGATTGGTTTAATTATGTTAATTTTTTTTTGTAATTATTTTTGGACTTTAGGTTTAAATTAGATAGATTTAAATTGTTTAAAACAATTTGGTGAAGTCATAATTGCTTGATAAAGTATTTGAATTTAAAATTATGATAATTATACCCTCTTTAATTATTTTTTATTATAAAAAATTAATGTTATTTTATAAGTGGAAAACTTACTATAATAAATAATCAATAAAATGTAGGTAGTAAATTTTTTAATTTATTTAATTCCTTGATATAAGATAATTTTTGATTGGGGTTGGAGGAGAGGTTTTTAATATTACTGATAAAAGCGTTTATAGCTAATTGAATAATATGAATGATGTAAAATAAATAGTTTTGTTTATTATTTTAAATAGGGGAGAATTTGGTTGTTGTATCTACTAGATTTTTGTTTAATTACCAGATTTCATTTTTATCAAGATTGTTATTGATATCTAATAGTTTATAATTTCTAAAATATTAAATAAACTTTTTAATTATTATTCTATTATTATTAGTATTATTAATAGTGATAGTATATAATTTATTTATTAAGTTATAAATTTTAATAATATTGGTAATGACTTTGGTGATATAAGGATTAGTGTACCTTTCAATCAAGTACTCAAACCTAATTAGTATTTTTTATAAATTTTAAATATTATTAATTTAAAAAACTATAATAGTAACAAATGTTATTTTATTTGGAGAGGTTTAAGTATCCAATGAAAGAAATACTTTTTGATTTACTAGAATTTTTTTTTTAAAAGTATTTATGATATTTTTTAACTAGTTTTTAAATATAATTTTCAATTTTTTAGTAAACAGTATTTTAATATTTAGTGATAATATATCCAGAAGATTGTAGAGCTATAAATTATTAAAAAATTGAAATAAAATATTATTATTTATTATTAACTTAAAAAGTAGTTGTTTATAGTTTTATTTTGAAAATTTTAATTATTTATCTTTCTAATAACCCAAATTTTAAATAAAATTAGATTTATTTTATATGTGGAGTAATACTAACTTATTTATAACATAATATAACTTACTGTATTAAGTTTAATAAATAAAAAAATAATTAATTTTATTTAATTTTCCTTAATATTTGTTTGTAGTAATTAGATTTTAGATGTTTTTTTATAGATAATATTTTATTATTGCTATTATAAAAATATATAAAAAATATATTATAGATTAAATATAAAATATATAATTTTTTTATATATTTATAGATAATCTCTTCAAAATTTTGTTAAACAAAAGAGGTTTTAAAAGATTTAATCTGATATAATTTATTATTTTTACCTGCTATTTATTAAATTTTAATCTAATTAATTAATTATTATTAATTTTTAATTTTGTTTTTACTTTTAATTGTGAAAATAATGAATTTATAGTTAACTATCAACTAAAAATTAATTAATAAATTAAAAATTATAGATTTAATTTAGAAGAATATATTTAATTTTTTTTCTAAAAAAATTAAATAAAATAAAAAAAGATTATTACAAAAAAAAAAAAATTTTATTATAAAATTAGGCTGTTTTATTATTATTGTTAGTTTGGTTTAAAATAGTTTAAATTGGTTTGGTTTGATTTAATTTTTTTTATAGTATTTATATATTATTTTATAAATAGAGTAACATGTAGAGTAACTTTTTTTTTTTTAATATAATTTTAAAAAATTAAGAGTATAAAAAGTAAAATTTATTTATTTTAGTTAAAATCTAAATTGTTTTTATTAAAAATATTAAAACACCAGTACACTATTTTTTAAATATGTAAAAAACTCAAAGTATTAATTTTTTAATTTTAAATTTTTCAATCTGAATATTTTATATTATTATCATCATTATTTATAGATTTTTCAGTTTTATTTATTGAATTTGTATTATTTTTATCTACATTATCTCTCCTATATCTTTTTTTAAAATCCTCCTACTAAGTTAAATATTAATTTATTTTTAATTATTTATTTTTTAAAAATTTTTTAGGTACACCCATATTTAAAAATTAATTAAAATTAGTTTTGGAGAAATTGTTTTTTTTAATTAAATCAAATTTCTTTTTTTGAATTTGTTTAATAAGTAACCAGTCTTTCTAATTAAATTTTTTAATAAAAATAAAATAATCTTCTTTAAAGGGAAATAATAAACTATCAAAATTTTTTTTTTTTTAGATAGCATAAATTTTAGTTATTTTATTTTATAAATTTTTATTTAAATATTTTTTAATTTATTTATTAAAATCCGCTTTTTAATTAGTGGTGCTAGATTTTTAAAACTCCGAGCTCTTCTCCAATTTTTGTTTAACAATAAATTTCTTTTTTATAAATTTATTTTTAATATTCAACTCCACCTTATCCCACCCACTTTTTGACTTTCTAAATTTTTTTTGATAGGTGGTATTTGGAGAAGGTGTATTGGATTTTTTTGATAATATTTTGAGTATATATACTTTTTGTTACAGTTTTACTTAGTGCAGTTAGTTTAAATATAAAAAAATTTGGTTTTACTTAAAAAATTAGGTATATAAAAAAAGTGGGTCTGTAGGTAAATTAAAAAAAATAAAATCTAGTTGTAAATTGCTCCTTTTTTATAAATTTAGATAAACCTTTCTTTTTTTTATTTTGATTGAAAATATCATATATATTTATCTGAAATGGTTTTTTTATTATTATAAGTAGATTAATGTAATGATGCGCGCAATAGTGAGCAATAGAGCGCAGTAGCTGAGCAATAGCTATTGCGCCGCACTATTAACCTTGTTTTGGATCGAATCGGTAAACCTTGAGCTTACCCGAGTTCTCCCAAATATATATGAAATGGAGTCAAACAACTAGCACGCAGTTGTTTGGACGGCTTTTTGGCTTAGTTGCTTATACTCCATTACGCAACATTATATTTAACTGTGTTATCACATTTGTGTGACTGATTGGCCTATAGCCCGGGTTTGAATTGTGTAGGAATTAAAAAATTGGGTGTTTTTGGACTATTTCTACAAATAAATTCACGCTTTAGGCGCAAAAATGCCGTGTTTCTAGGTGTTTTTTATGTTTTTATATATAGACTGTATGGTGACCTTGGATATAGGTTCATATCACAAGGTCTAGCAGAACAATGTAATAATGTGTGTAATAATAAGTAATAGAGTGTAGTAGTTGAGTAATAGCTATTGCGCCACACCATTAACCTTGTTTCGGATCGAATCGGTAAGCCTCGGGCTTACCCGAGTTCTCCCAAATATATATGAAATGGAGTCAAACAACTGGCACGCAGTTATTTGGACGGCTTTTTGGCCTAGTTGCTTGCACTCCATCACGCAACGTTACAATTAATGTTATTTGTTTTATATACTTATTCTTGTGTTTTTTATATGAAAATGCGTTTTTAGTGTTATATATTAAAGAATAATAAATTTTAGGCGAGATATAAATAAGTTTATGCTAATAAAGACTTATAGTATAAAATCTTATAGTATAAGATTTTATATTTAATAAACAATTAATATCAATTATTTTAAATATAATATTTTATATTTTTTGAATAAAAAGATTAGTTGTATTAATATATTGTTTATAATATATTATAGTTCTAAAATCTAAAACCATTTAATATTTAAATTAATCTAAATTTGTAATTTTATTATATAAGTGTAGTAAGGACTTATTTTTAATATTTTGATTTTTAATTAAATTTAGTTTTAAAAATAATTTACTTAATAATTCACACAAAATTAAAATTTGTAAATCCACTTTATAGTTACATATTTTAAATATTAAAACTTTTTAAATATTAAGATGGTTCTAAAAATGAAAACCATTATTAGATATAAGTTTATTAAATCTGAAATGATAATTTCAATAAAGAACAAAAAAACTTTTAAAATAGCACCTCTTAGAAGATTATGATGAAATAAGCTGGAAAATAAATTTATTACTAAACTATTATTCCATATATAAAATAATTCTTTTTTTAATTAAATATAGTAGTTGTCTTTTGGGAAATTAGGAGAATATAAAAATTTATTAATTTTCTGATACTCAAATCCACTTTTGCTTATTTATATCGTAAAATTATATAAAATTAAGTATATAATGGTGGAAATTTAAGATAAAAGTAAAATATTTTAAAAGCTATATAAAAAATTATAAAACATTTTATTATTAATTATTTTGAATATAAGTACTCTTTTTTTAATAAATATATTTATAATAAATATTAATTTTTTAATATGTAATAATAAACAAATTTATAATTTATATAAATAAATAGACTATTATATACAAAAACAATAAATTATATTATTATATTATATATACTTTAATTCCCCAAACTAATAATATTTAACTAGATAAATAATATTTAATTTTTTATAATAATATATTTTTTAATTTATTTTTATTTTTATATTTATAATTTATAGAGTTTAGTGTTTAATACTTTTAAAATCTAATACTTTCATTTTATTATATATTAATTTAATAATAAAATTATATACATGGAAAATTGTACTATTTAAACATTTAATGGTTCATTTTTATTAAAAAAATCTATACATTACTCTACATATAGATTAATGCTAATAATTTCTATCAAAACCTAATTTCTTATCAATAAGCAAAAAATTGTTAATTTTTAGATAATTTTTAATTTAAATAAAAATTATTTAATAATCTCCTATGATTTATATCAAACCACTTAATAATTCCTTATAATTTATATCAAACCACCTAGCAATTTCTTATAATCTATATTAAACCACCCAACAATTCCCCATAACCCCTCTCAAACCAACCCAACCCGCTAGTTTCTGAGTTAAAACCAACCTATGTCGCACTCTATTATAAAGTACTATATTAATATTTATTTTATTTTATTTTTTTTTCAAAATACCCTCCCCTCTATACTTTAAAAAGCCTATATTACTTAAGTTTTTATTTTTCCTTTTTAATCTAGGATTAGGCATATTACTAATATTCAAACTTTATTTATTTTTTAATTTATATTTATATTACTGAAGTAATTTTTATTGTATTTCAAAAACTACTTAAGTATTTATTAAATTTAACAGAAATCATAGATAGATTACCAATACTATAATTTTCATATTTAATAAATTTTATGGGAACAGCTAAGATCGAGGTAATAAAATAGGATTTATAATAGATCCCCCCAAACTATAGAAAAGTATATTAATTAGATTTCTTTGGTTTCCAGGCATATATCTTCATCGAAGTATACCCCCATCTTGTTACTTTAAAGTGTTTGAAGTTTATATTTTCAAACCCAGCAGCTGCTATGGGAAGGCGCCTGGCAAAACCTGGTTTTCATACACCGTTATTGCTCCACCTGGAGTTAGGTACTCTAGTGACAATGACAAAACTTTCTTCAAATCAGTGTATGAAGAAATTCCGAAAATAAAATGATATTAGGTTGAAATTTGAGAATTGTGTCTCCAAAAAACATGTCGTACCCGATTGCACGGACACGTTTATTTTGAAGTGCTCTTAAAAGCGTTTTTTTGACGTTAGATCAATATTAACGGCGAGGTACAGTTCAGGGTCAAACCTATTTATGTGATACTGCCACTATAATTAGCATACAATCATACAAATATATATTCTTATGTTCCATCATACTTCTGATGCCAAGGTAGAAAGTCTTTATCCTACTTCTACTATTCTAGACTTTAATGGTTTTGTTTCCAGCTTGTTTAGGATCTTAGGTTCATTTTTGGTACCTAATAGTCGTTAAGGGAGGGGTGGAGACTCTATTAAAATCAATCAAAGTTCTAATGTTCTAGTTTAAAAAGATTGATGACTATAATAAAATTTAGAATAAATGTGGAGAAGAAATTTACTGGATTCTGTGGTTGGACCTTTGAGTGATAGGTGACTTTCGATGTCTTATATAAATGCTGAAGTGAAATAGTTAAATTATAGGGATTATAACCTTAATCACAATTATAGATATTTATCCTAGCCAACTTCTTTTTAAAAATTATCAATATATATATATATAATTATTATTGATTAGTAATAAAATCAGAAATTATGTATTTCTTCACAAAAATCTTTTTTTGATTTATAGGAATATATTTTTAGTTAACAGTGCAGCTGCATACATAACAAAAAAATATAAGAAGCTCATTTCTCAAAGCTTCTAGTTAGAGCTCGGTATTATTATCTAGAACATAAATACTTTGCCTTAATATATTTGATAATATGTGGGTTATCTATGGCTAATAATTGTTTGCGGATTTGTCACAATTAGTTCTCATATCAGATAAAAAAGAAAGGACTTTTAAGTAATATAAGTTTGATTGTTCCCAAGAGCTTTATATCCTTTGAAAATTATGTGTATTATAACGGTGTATACTGTGTTTGTTGCTAATATATGTATTTGTTTTTCCCATTTTAATCATAATAAAGACTTTATACCCAAGGTATTTATAGTAAAATTGTATTTTGTTAAGATACTTAGTAATTTTCTGTATTTTTTTATTAATAAAGTTTAAATTAAAATTTTATTTTTTAAAGGTTTCTTTTATAGTTTTTATTATAGTTTTAAAATTTTTAATTCCTAAATTTCAGAAAAGAATTTATTTTTGTAATAACTCTGAAGTTTTAGTTGTTTTTAACATTTTAATATTAAGATCTGGAAAAAAATTAGGTAAAATAGTTTATAATCTTGTTAATAAATATTTATATTTATTATAATTTTATTAAAACTTTTATACTTTTATTTTTAAAATATTTTTTTACAAATTATTTTTCTAGATATAGATATGTTTGCTATTATATTTTATAATTTAAATATACTAAGTTATTGATATAATATTTATTAATAAATTTTATAATTAAAATAGTATAACATTTTTAAAAAATTAATTAACTTTTATGCTAATTATTAAATTTTATAATAATTAAGATTTATTTTTTATTTAGTATTTATTTGTAGAAAGTAGTAGTTTTAGGTAAAATAGAAGCAAATTATATTTACATTAAATAAATAATTATAAATATATTTATAAATAGGATAAATAGTATAACTTAAAATTTTTTAATATAATCTTAGAATAATCATACTTTAAGCTTTTATACTATAATATAATTTTAAATATTATACAATAGCTACAGATTATTTTATTTAATTTATTTTAAAAAAATTAAGTGTTGCTCTAGTTATAAATTTTAATATAAAAGTAATAAAGTAAAAAGAAGGAGTTGTGTTTCCAAATAAAAAACTTTGAAATTAAATTTATAAATTTATTTACATAGATTTTATTTTTTGTACTTCAAATTTGTACTGTATAAACTGGTGAATTTAGGGATGAAAATATTTTTAAAATTTTTTATTATTATTCAGAACTGATATTAGTTGGAATTATTTTATTAAGTATATTATTTGGTTTTATAAAATTAAAAGAGAAAGATAATAAAATAAAAGCTAGTTTAAATTTTAGATATAGAAAAAATTGCCTAATATTAATTATATCAAAAATCATAAAACTTTATTTTTTAAAAAAGTTGTTTTAAAAGTTATTAATATTATTAATATGTATTTTTGTTAGATTATTTATAATAGATGTTGGATTTTTAATATAATAAAAAAGTACAAAGCTCTATTTTAGAAAATTGTTAATACTATTACCCAATAATTATATTATAAACATAAAAATTAAATTATAATAATTATAAATTATCAAATAAACTTTGTAATAAAAATAGTAATTAATTTATAAAATATTTAAATAATAACAATATTTTTTTATAAATATTTAACATATCATATTAACATACTACCTATTATCTGCAATATAACAGAATATTTGAAATTGAATTTTAAATAACAATAGCTTAAATAGACTAAATAAAATATATTTATTTATTTTAATATTTTGATTGTTGGTCTTTTTATATCTCTTAATTTAACAAGATTTTTTCATTCTGTTGGAGTATACCATTCAGCTAATTAATATAAAAAAACCCGAAAAAAAGGGGGAAAAAAAAAATGAGGTAGTTTAATAAAGATAGATTCAGTTAGTTTAAATAAAACTCGAATATTATAATATTTTAATGTTGGTGGATGCAAAGACTTGTACTCAGTGGAAAGTTTATTATATAAATTAATGATTTAGCCCTCAACAATACAATATAATAAAAACAGTAGAATTGTTTTCATCTAAAATAAGCATAGAAAACTAAAATATATGAACCCACACCAAAAACAAAAAAAAATATAATTATAAATTTCTAGCCTAAAAATAAGGTTAGTAAATTTCTTTACATATTACCCACATCAAACATAAACTAATTAATGCATTTAAAAATTTAATTAGTTTATGTATATCATTATAAAAAACATTTATAAAATAAGCTTTCTTACATCCAATTACTATTTTATTTTATTAAATTATATATAAAAATACTATCAATTTACACTATTCTAATTTTTAAAAATTATTTTTAATAAATATATTTAAAAATATATCTTAGACTATTTTAGCTATATTCTAATAGCTCAAATACTTGTCAATTTTATTATAATAAAAATTTATATTAAAAAGCCTTATATAACCAGTTTTTTATATAAGTCGAGTGGTATGAATGTGGCCACCCCCTAGTTGTGGCCACCATTTTTTTTCGCGAAATCTCACTTAACGCGAACACGTGTTTTTTTGTTTTTCATCTGTACAACCACAGTATCTAGCCAATTGAGCCTGTTTTCGCTAGTAAATCCATTATTACAATACCTAAAAAATAATATAATAAAATCAATATAGCTGCTACAATAGGCACTGTCTAAGATAGCAGCTCTCTTTATACCACTACCACTACTTATAAAATACCTCAGACTACCCTTTAAAACCAGCTTACCTCCCGACAACCACACAATATCACATATAAAAGCCAGTAGTAACTCTCTAAAATACAAAAAAAAAAACTTATAAAATAAATCTTATATCAAAAAATTTTTAATTATATTTTTATATATACTTAATTACATAATATCACAACCAATATTCTTATAAAACAAAACAATAATATTCTATTAAGTAGATAATAAACTACTAATTTTATTTACTATTACCCATATATCAAAACCAAACTTGGCCATTATATAAATTAGCAGCATATCAATTATACCAATCCAACCAATATCAATAAGTTTTTCGACTTCTATAAAACAATATTTTAAATCTATCTAGAACAATAGTATAATATAAATAAAGATAGTATAATAATTAAAATAAATATAAATAACTTTATTATTAAAAGCTCCAATTATTAAGAGTATTAGGTACTTATAAAAACAGATCAATTATGCTTTTGAATATTATTTATAGAGTATATTTCTGTTTTAAACCATATTCTTAATCCACTCATAATTTTTAAAACAAAGTTTATTTAAAATCAGTAATTTTAAGTCTAAATATTAGAGCAATAATTTAATTGATATATAACATTTTTAAAAAATAACTAGATTAGCAATACTATTACTTTAAAATAGTTAATTAAAATATTTTTATTAGAGATTAATACTAGTAATGTATCTATAGTATAATTACTAGTAGTTAACAGTTATAATTTATATATAATAAACAAATTTATGTTTAAGTATTATTTCAATAATATATATTTTTTATTTTTGCTTATTTACATCTTTTATGTTACTTAGTCTTTGGATTTAAAATATTTTTCAATATTAAAAATGGCATACAAGCAGCAACTTAAAAACTTTATTATTTTGACAAATACCATTTAAATAAATAAAGTATTATTCCTTAAATTCTATACTAAAATATATATAACTAGTTTTATAAAAAAAAATATAATTATAAAATAGAAAACAACTAGGCTTTACTTTTATAATTATAATAAAGTATTGCAAAACTACTGGGTAATAGCCTAGTAACTATATATATTTTTTTTAAAATAAAGTAGTGATATTGTTACTTTAATAAAAAGTTTAGATATTAATTATATATTTAAATTATCTATCCAAAGTCCTTCTATGTGATTAATAGTTTATAAAATCGGTAAAGGTTTTAATAAATATATAGTTAAGAATACCATACTATAATAAGAGGTACAAGGTTTACAAACTAAGTTAAAAGCAATTTAATTAATAAAAAAACAAAAAATATAATAGAATCTGAATAAGCAATTTATCATTTTGGCAGAAATAGTTTTATAACAAAAATACAAGCCCGAACTTACCATAGTAGTAACAAACAAAACAATATCTGACAAAAAAGACAACATCTTAATTATTAAAGATAAGGCACTTTTACAACAATTGAACTGTATATAACCCAAAATAATAAAATATTCAAAATACAGAAGCGATATAAACGATAAAATCAAATAAATTCATATATTTTTTGTATTTATAGTCTTTAGACTGACAGAACTATTATTAATAATATATAATTTTATTATTCACAATGGTGGTGGCTATAACTAGGGGGTGGCCACATTCATACCACTCGACTTACACATTAAACACTACCACTTTAAAAACTATTCCAAATTGATATTAATTCCATAATCTTTATTAAAATCATTATCAAATTCTCACAAAATAATAGATATTTTTGGTATAAACTACAATATAACATATATTAACTCTTTTATATTTCTTTTTTTAATTATTTGATTAAAATATTAATCCATAAAGCACTCATAAACTATATTTTTAAATAAAGACTTTATAAAAGTAGTATTATTTTTATATATTTCCTTTTCCAACAATTAGTCCTTACTACTAATAATAAAAGAATAAGAATATAAAAAGATTTAATCAGTTAATAAATTTATTAATATTTAACTTATACTTATTGAAAAAAAAAACTATTTATTTTCTAATTAAATTATAAAATCTCTATTTAAATCTTTATTTAAATTTTTATAAATTTAATTATAGATTTTTAGCTATTTCTAAGAAAGAATATTTTCAAAACTAACCCTTTTTCATTTTATATTTAAAATCAATATTTTTAATAATAAATTGAGAACAAAAATAAAGACTTAATAATAAATTAATTAAATAAATTAAAAGAAAATTTAGATTAAAATATATATATACTTAAAACTATATTATTTTACATCTTATTTAAATTTTATATCTGTTTACATTTATTATTTTTATACATTAATATATAATAGTTTATAGTTGGTCATATATAATTATCTATATAGTATAATTTCACAAATATAGTATAAAACCAGGCTAATTATCATCAGCAAAAAATTGAAAAAAGGCTTGAGGTCACATACAAAAGTGTGAGGACCTGAGAGGACAATTACATATTATATTAGGTGGTTGAGAGGACTTTTGTGGTGTGGAGAGGACGACAGGGGTGTTGAGAGGACGTGTCCTCCCAAAATAGAAAAGTCCTCTCCACACCCCTGTCGTCCTCTCAACCACCTAATTTAATATGTAATTGTCCTCTCAGGTCCTCACACTTTTGTATGTGACCTCAAGCCTTTTTTCAATTTTTTGCTGATGATACATAAACTATTATATTTTAAAAAATGATATGTTTAGAAAATTTATGCAAAAGTCTGAATATAAAATTTTATACTTAGATCTAACTGATTATTTATTAATTTTTTTTTTTATAAAATTAATTACTCTTTTACCTATTAAAAAATTTAAATTAATATTAGTATAACTTACTAAAATTTTATCATATTTATATACAGATTTTTAAACCTATTCATATAAAACTATTTTTTCAACAATATATCTATAACTTCAATTAAACCCTGCTTAGCATTTGCATTACATTTTATATTTATTAAATATTTAAATATATATTATATAAATTTTATCCAAATTTAATTATTATAAAACCTAGACTTCTAAATACAAGTTTATCAAATACTTAATACTAGAAGAAAATCCTTTGTTAAAACTCCTTCTAAAAATACTAAAAAAAATATTTAATTATATCAATAATCTTTGTAAATTAATATATATAAACAAGAAAATATATAAACATTTAAAAAAAAATTTTTATATATTTAATATTATTATTATCTTTTTAACATTCTATTTAGAAAAACCAAATATTTTTATACATTTTATTAACTATAATAGTGTTAGTTTTTTAAAAAATATCAAGATTAAATATTTAAATATTAAAATTACAAATCTTAAAAACTCCAAAATAAAAAAGGAAATATTTGTTATTACTAGTATAAGTAATATTTTACTTTTTATTAATTATACAGTAATATATCTAATTCAGTTTACCACTTAGCTACATATAAAAATATTCTTTATAATTTATAGAATTTATGTATTTGGATTTGAAATCACTTAAAAAAAAATATTAGAAAACTTCCTGTTTTTTTTAAAAAAATATCTAACATTTGAAATAAAGGGTATAATAGATAAAAAAATTAAAAAAAGTTTTTTAAATATTATATATTAATTTATCATTTAAAATAAACTCAAAAATTTTAGTATTTATAGATATACAATTTAATTTTATAATAAAAAAAATAAATATTACAATTAAGGAAAGATAAAAAAAATTATACAACTTTACTAAATTATAATATTAGCTATCAAAAAACAACTTTTGCAAACTAATAAATTATATAAAAAAAAATATTATTAAATTATAAAACAAACTTAATACAATTTTTTAATTTACCACCTTTATTACTTTTTAATTAAAATTTAATATCCTAAGTTTTTAAATAAATATTCTAGCCTATACCAGAAACTAAAGAATAATATTATAAATATTTAGCACTAAGTAAGTAAATATTACTATTTATAAAATAATAAAAAAACTGAAATTTTTAGCTTACTTAAAATTTTAAATATTATAATAATTTAGAATAGAATTTTAATTATTGCATACTTATATAAAATAAGTTAGATTTAATATTAAATATTTTTTATTAAATATACCAATTATATTACTAACAAGAAAGCATTCATATTACTCTAACAATATTTAACCAAATTCTACTTTAATATACCAGAGTATCTCGATTTGCTAGCAGAATTTACCACATTTTTAGAATATACCTTTATTAAAATATTTAGTACATTAATTAGAAACCATAGTTACTCTATTGTAAAAATAAATTATAACTTAAATAATAAAATTCTAAAATCAATAATCAAACCAAAACTAAATATAGACTTCATCACCAGGATATTAAAATTACAGGAAAAGTCTTATTAAAAAAGTAAGGCAAATTTTAAAGTCTTTATTAATGATAGAGCTAGTACTATATTTCAATATAACTCTAAACACAAAATTACACATGATTGCGACTTTTCACTTCATGTATTTTTGGAGGATATCGAGGACCAAAGCTGATGTATAGGACTTTGATAGTGCTAGACGCGCTTACTCCTAATGCAGGCCAAAGCCATTGAGCAGCCCGGAAGCGGACCAGGATACGATGTATCTAGACCAAGAAATCTTATATCCATATTCTGCAAAGTTTAACTCATGGGACCGTAATATATATGTGACAAGGCAATACTAAGAAAATCTGTGATATAATATATGATAATTTCTAATAATAAATTTTTATATTTGAATATTAGAACTATCTAAAACTTTAGATATATACTTATAATTATATGAATATTAATGATATTCTCTATATTAACCATCAAAGTAAGTTTCCTATTACGCAACTAGTTTATAAAATAAGTGCGAATTTTTATTTTTCATCATATACCCCTGTAAAACATTTATAGTTTTATAAATAAGACTGCATAAATATTCAAAAAAATAATTTATAGGTAGGGATTTAATATAACCTAATTCTAGGTAAGCAATAAATTGTTGATATTATTTGACATATTCATTATATTTCCAGTATTTATAATATAATATATTTTTAATTATAAGATTTTTATAGTGATATACATTATAATGGGTGGATAAACCCCTACAACAATCAAATATATGGCTATAAAAATAATAATAAAATCTATTTTTAGTTATTTTAATAATATTATATCTAAGTATATAAAATACCAAAGCTAAAAGTAACCTGAAGTAATGTTTATATATTGGATATATGGGGTAATTTGAGCGCTAACTAATTTTGATATTGGAGGTAAAGTCACTTACATTACTTGTTGGTAAAGGTACTGGCGATAATATGCTATTAATACTAGGTATATTCGGCTAAACTTCATTAATGAAAACTTAATTATCTAATATTAATTGATCAGTGTACTTATGCATGTGGTGGATATAACAGGATGTATTGGAGGTAGTTTAAAATTGGTTTCAAAACTCTTTTAACTTGAAAGCGATATGACATTAATAAACATACTATTTTTCTTAAAGAAATAAGAAGCTATATTCAGGATATTAGCTCAGAGTTTTAGTTATACTAATTACAGAACATTAATAATATTATTATATAAGATTAATGTAAGATTGTTTATTGTGTTGAAGTTAATAATATAATTATAAAGACTGTTATCATCTTCTCTAGTAATAGAATACAAAACAACCAACCTCTCGAGATTTTTACCGTACCGCCGGTAGGACAGTCGAATAGTCTCGCAGGCAGGGCTCAATGATTTTGAAACAAGTGGCTGGACCGTATGGTTGGTGATGCTTTGATTTGTTCATCATGCTGCATCAACATAATAAAAATAAAAAACCAAAACAGCCTAGCCATATATGCATTCATTGCTGTAGAGGCCCTCTAGGGTCGAAATATGTCTTACATATCTTAAACCTGTTTTTGTAAGTTAATCCCAATTTATAAAATAATCTTTACAACTTACTTATATCTTGCAAAAGGTAGTTTTAGTAAAAACAAAATATAAAAATAATAATAAATCAATATTTATAACTAAATATGATTTTATATTTATATATACTGAGAGCTATAGAAATATATATATTATAATATCTACTATTTACAAAAAATAATTGCTAAATTTATAAATATTAAGTTATAAACACACCTTTTAATAACCTAAACCAAATTTATTCTTAGTATTTTCCAAGTTTTAAAGACTCTCCTTTAAATTTTTAAAATAAGACTACTTTTATAAACACCACTAAATTTCTTTAAATTTCTAACAATTAAAATATTATAAAATAAGAAAACTTTATATATTTATTTATTTTATATTACCAGCGCACCTAATACCCTAAAAATAAATTATTAATCTTTGTTATTTAATAATTAATTATATTTTTTTAATAATTTGATATCTGATAGCTTCTATTTTGGAGGCAATTTAAACTAATAAACCACTTAAGAAGACCATATACTTATATAAGTTACTTAATAATTTGCAATAATTAGCAAAATAAAACATATTAAATATTTATGATAAGAAGGAAAGCTTAATATAATAATTATAACTTATAAATAAAATAACTTGAAAAATAAAAATATTCAACATATTATAAGATTAATTACTTAGAAATAATAATACTTTAATTAATTTAAAAATTTACTACTTTAGAAATATAATTTATAAATTTCTAAAAAATTATTACAATATTTATTTTTAGGTAGGCTACTCTATATAAAGAAAAATATAATTATTAATAAAAACCCAACTAAATATAAATTTATTTTAAAATATATAAAAAACCAGTTCAAAACCACTAAATTTATATATATATAAAATTGAATTTTAGAAGAGTTATACTATAAATATAAATATATATAAATATTCTATAATTAATATAATATTAAAAATACTACAATCTATCCCTAGTATCCTTTCCCTAATAATTAAGTTTATTATATTCTAAAAATAATAACTTAGAAATCCCATCCTCTAGTATTCTAATAAATATTTTTATATTTAACCATAATAAATTCTAAAAATAAAAATTTAATAATCTTATCTTTAAATTTAATAAAAATAAATTTTAAAAAAATAACTTCATTTATATTAATATCAAATATATATTAATAGCTAATATTTTTATTTTAAATCAAATTAAATTTAAATTTTTTTATATTTATTTAAAAGATTATATTAATTTTTGTAATATTTTAATTATATTTAATTAAATACTCTTATTAAATTTTTTCCACTTAAAACATATCAATACTATAATATAGAATCCAAAACTAAATATAATATATAGATTTTTTAAAATAATTATTAATATACTATTCAAAGCTTCCAACCTTTAATTACTAAATATAAAAACTACAATAATCTTTATATTAGTCCTATAGCCAATTAATTTAATTTTAAAAAATATTTAAATTAAATATTTAAAACTTATAAAAAATTTCTAGATATTTTTAAAAATTAAATTTATTATATTAATTTTTATAATAATCAATATCAACACTCCCATTATATTTAAAATACTAAGTAATATAATTATGATTTTTATTATAATAAATTTATTTAATTTTATTATAATATTGTTATATTTATTTATTTTAATATTATTGCCAAATACTCTAATATAATCTTAGCTTTTTTTTAAGTAAGTATAAAACTATTACAAAAATTAAACTAATTACTTACCTTTTAAAAAAAATATTTAAAATTCTTTCTATACTAAATATTATATTGAAAATTTATACAAAAATTAATTAAACTTTTAAATAATAATAAAGCTATTATAAGTAACTTATATATATTTCTATTATATATATCTTAATTAAAACTAAGTTTTATAAGTAATTTAAAAAATATTACACTCGGCCAATATACTCAAAAGAAAATATTGAAAACTTAAAGAATCAACAGAAAATATAAAAAACACAAAAAAATTTATTTATACTTTCAGCTAAATATCAGACTTACAAAACTAATATCAAATAAAATTCAAAATAAATTATATAACCAAAATATTTAGAAAATTATAATTATAACTCAGAGCTAACCTAGCTAAACTTAAAATTTAATTAAATTAATTTTTAAAAAATATATTTAAATAAAATTATTATAAATTTTTAGTATTAAAGTTATATAAATTTATATTTAATAAAAATATATATTATAATTTATTTAACTAATTATAACAGATTTTTTTTATAATATTTTAATACTTAACCATTTATTATAATAGTTATTTATAATAAAATAATATTAAAAATTTTAATTTTCTAATATTTTTAACCATCTTTTTTAATAATTTTAATACTTTTTTTATTTTTTATAAAATCTTTTAAGTTAATCTCACTACTATATTTTTTTTATTTATTATATAAATTAATTATATGAAAGTTTAAATAAACATAATAAAATATTTTATTAATCTTTAATAATATCATATTAGTAAAAAAAAAAACAAAAAAAAGTTACAAAATAATATATTTCTATACCAACTACTTTTTTCCCACCTTCCTATATTAGTTTAAGTAGTTTTTATTTTTATTTTTATTTTTATAAATAAAACTTGGCCTAATATTAAACAAATTGTAAATTATCATCTATAGTTTTTAAATTAATATTATTTTATTTTAAACTTAATAGATAAACTATACTATTCTAATTTTTTTTAATTTATCTTAATAGTTTGCTATTAGTCTTAATTTTTTCCCTCAATAAAAAATTAACAAAAATTTTATTTTTCAACTACTCTCATAATTAAAAGCTTTCTTAAAAAAAATTATAAAAATTAATTAACCATTAAGCATTTTAACTTTAACTTTATTAATAACAAATTTAGTAATATCTTTAATTACTTTCAATAATAAAAAAGTATACTTTAATAAACATAACTAAACTGTTTATTAATAATAAAATCCAAAAACAAACTAAATAATTCCAATTATATTATAACATAACTCTAATAAATTTTATTATTAATATTATTCTAATATGTTATTCTAGAATAAAAAATATAAAAAATACTTAAAAATAATTTATATCTGAATTTTAAAAATCAATTTTTTTAAGTAATTTTTTACTTAATTATATTTAAATTATCTAAGTACCAAATAACCCATCATCTAATCTCAAACTATCCTTTATAATAATTAATTTAAATAACTAATATTTTAAATATTTAATCTAATTTGTGTTTTTAGATAAAAGTAAAGAATATATTTAGAATTTTAATCTTAAATTATATATAATAAAGTAATATATTCCCATTATTTTTAATTCCATTTATAATAAATAAATACATACGCTCAGTAATTAATATAGAACAAATAATATAAACAACACTCATAATAAACATAAAAAATAAAAAATAAATAAATAAATAAAGAAAAAAGAAAAGAAAAATACCTATAAATGGTATATATTAAAATATACCAAACTTAAGTTACCTCTATTTTAATATAATTAGTTACTTTTCTCAAAACAAAAAGATTTTATTTTTTTTTAAAATAATAATATTGAATAATATTGTTTTCAAATTATTAAACTCGTATTTTTTTGTAAATAATTAATTGTCAAATAAACTAAAGTTTAAAATTTAGCTTTTTATTATAATTGATTAATTACTAATATATTAAGAATTACATTAACTATTTATTAGTAAAATAATATAAGATATTTAAAAACAGTTAGTTGAAGTACATACAGTAATAGAAAAAAAATAATCTGTAATATACATAATAAACTAAAATTTTAATAATTATAAAAAATAATCTTTAAAAATAACCATAAGATGAGATTTGCAAGATAGAATAAGTATAGCTAAATTACAAATAAATTATATTATATTACATATTAACTAATTTAAAGTTAATATTAGATTATAACCATTTTTTTTATTTATATATACTATATTTATTTAGCAGGATATTGATTACGGTAATAGGATATAATAGAAATATTTTAATTAATAAAGTTTATTATATTAAAAAAAAATAAAAATAAAAATAAAAATAAATAGCTAAAAGTGATATGTTAATAATAATAATGTAATAAGATAAGTTCAGAATTTATCCCTAATTTTAAAATTTTAAACTTTTTTATTCCCCATTCTTTAACTTTTGTTTTTTAGTTTTTTTTTTAAGGTTCTTATTAATATTATATTTTATAATATTTAAAAAATTTTTGAAAGTTAGATTTAACTTAAAGTATATATTTAGTATATTATTAAATATTTCTTTTGTTTTTTTAAAATGTTTCCAGAGTAATATTGCAATATCCAAAGCCTATTCTATACTAAAAGGGAAGAAAAATAATTAAATATAGAGGTTTTGATTTTAAGGCAATATTATTAGCTATAGAAATGTAGTTTTAATTATAAAAATTATAAAGTTTAATTTTTACTTTGTACTAAAGCAGTAGATCGTAAGTTTCAAATTCTATAAAATCATTATAAACAAAATTTTAAACTTCTAAAAACAAAAATAAGTTATTATAATTTTTAAAATATTTAGGAAATTTGCTCATATTCTAACTGTATTTTAATACAGTTGATTGTAATATATTTTCTAATATATTGAAAAGCTTGGTTTTGGTTATCGAAAGATTTGTTGTTGTACCAAAATAGTTGTAGATGGTGTTAAAGTAGTAAGCAACGGGAAGCAGACTGCAAATACGGTATACATTACTAGTCAAATGGGTATCCATAACTAAAAGTGGTTATATTGGTGCTTAGGTAGATTTGAAATGTATTAAACTTTAAGGATTAGAATGATAAACAGAGGTAATTAGAAGGAGAGACAGTAGACCTTTTTATACTTAAGGTAATAATGAGTAAGGTAAAACAAAAACAAAAAAAAAAAAAAGCAATATTTATCATACATTAAATCAAAAACCAGAAACAAAGATGGTGATATTGCCTTCTCAAATATTCATACATACACTAATTATTAGATAACAATCTCGCTTCCTCCCCCAATCCCACACTTAAAAACCAATTACAATTAATAAATACAGTTACACAATTAGAGCTTGGTAATTAATAATTACAAAAAATCTCCTTATACCATCTGATAATATGATCCTCCTTTATTTTTCTACTTCTGCTAGTTTACTATTCTTTGTACATTTAATCAATTAATACCAAATTTATACAATAAAAACTATACCCATTTTATAGTTACCCATATTTAAAAATATTTTAATTCAAATTTTAGGTTTATCTATATTTTTCTGCGGAAAAATTTTGTTTATCATACTGTCCACCTATTTTTAAGCTAACTTCATAATTTAAACAACAATTATTAAAAAGGAGAGTTATTATAACAGAAATTTTATAAAAAAAGCTTATAAAAAGAATATGGCATACACAATATTCCATTATACAACCTGGTTAATATAGGACTTAGTGGAGCTACATATATTATCTTACAAACCAAAAACTTATATATAAAATATTAAAATATCTAAAGTAGTCTATACTCCTAACTAGTCTATTAAATATTAATTAATTTCTAAAAAATAATTATTAACATACTATCAAATACTTTAATAGAAATTATAATAAATTCCAAATATAAATAATTTTTAATATTATTATATTTAATTATTATAGTTATCATAGTTATTTATTTCTGATGAAAAAATAATTCTATAATTTTTATAATAATATTAAATATATTTTTAAATATTTATAAAAATCTTAGGATACTGAAAGTAATTATTTTACTAATAATTTTTTAAAATCTATAAGCCTTATTTAATACTAAACATTTTATTAACCTGATATTTATAAAAAATATAAATAAAAATTTTTTTATAAACTAATTTATAATATTGCTTCTTTAAGAACAAATAATTAAAAATTTTATAATATTTAATTTATTAATAAGTAAATAAGGTTATAATAGTAAAATGTTTGTATTAATATTATTATAAAATTTAACTTTTTAAAACATTTATTATTTAAATTTAATAGTTAAGTTAAGTTTAAATTTAAATTGAAGAATTGTTTAATATTGTAATTTAATAAAGTACTTAAGGTTTTATAAAAAATTAAATCTAAGGTGTAGTTTACTGTATTATAAGAAAATATATTAAATAATTTTAAAATATTATAAGGCCATGCAAAATTTATACTTTTTGATATTATACTAAAATTTTATATTTTTAAATAAAACATTATTTTGTTGTTTATAAACCAATTTAGAGAATAGAAAGTTAATAAAATATTCCTTTCACTAAATACTTTCAAATATTCGATTTTTAGATATTAGTATTTATATTTTAAGATTTAATATTAATAATTTAAGTTAAAGAGATTTAGAAACCTAGGAAATTTTAATAAACTCAATTTTCTTTTATAAATTAATAATTAGGTAATAGAAAATTTATATTATATTAAAGTTTATTTAAATATTACTTTTGTAATTTATTATAAAAGTTATACTTATAAAAAATATTATTAACTTTTTTTAAAATAAAATTAAGTATTCTAATAATAAAATCCAAATTTTTTAAAAAAGAGAGGATATAATATATAGTTATAATAAATAAATTCTTTAATTTTAATAAACTTATATAAAAAATTTAATATATTTTAATTTTATTTTCTATTTATATCAATCAAGCTTATTATAAATTTTTATAATATAATAATTTAATATAATAATTTTATATATAATTTTTTATATCTCCTGTTAATAGTAGAATAGGATATATATATCAATAAAAACTATTTAAAATATAAAAATCCAAAATAATTTACTTTTTTTTTTTAAGAATTATTTATTTTTTTAATTTTTTATAATTATTTACTAATCAATTAAATTACATCATCAAAATATTTACAAAAAAGGGAAAATATATTACCTAACTATATATAAAAATTTGGATCATATAATATAAGTAAGTAGTTTATTACTAAAATTAGATTTAAGTTTAACAATTTATATATTAATATTTATAATAAGTAATTTTAAAAATATTAGAATATTATAAAATATTAGAATATTATAAAATTATTAATAAATATTTTTTTATTTTTATTATAATTATAAATCTGAATAATATTTTGAATAAAGATAACTTTAAATATTACTTATATTATATTTTTTATTATAATTATAATAACATTTCAAACAAACATACTCAAAAGCACTTAAACTATATAATAATTTCTTAAATAACAAATACCATAATAATTTTAATTAAATAAAAAGTAATTTTATTTTAAATTTTAATTAACTAAAAAATAATTATATTTTAAATTCTAAATTTAATTATATTTTTAATTTATTTAAAAATAAGCTTATCTTAAAAAATATATTATATAAAAATTTCTTTATTATAAGTTTATAAATAATTTTTTATTAATAAAATTTCTCTTTTTAAAACTATTAAATATGACCACCTTTATTTCAAGAAGTTACCCAAATATAGATTAGAATAAAAAAAGATAAAGTAGAGGGTAACGGAGCTCAAGCCCCTACTACCTAGTTAATATTAAAACTAATATAGAGTCTTTATTTATATATTGGTTTTTTGTTTTCCAAAAATATTGTTATTATGTAGCCTCGAGGCTAGCTGTTGTTGTATTTGCGTCCTATTCTCGTTTCGTTTTAGGAGATCATCCAAATTAGAATGGTATTCTGAACCAACCCTAAGTGGATGGCAACCAGAGCGACGGGTTATAATTTTCGCATGCCTTGTCCTTCACTACCCCGCTTTACAGGTATTCCAATGCGGCTATTTTCTCAACTACAAATCCATATTGGAGAAAATTATTTTTCAGGTTAGATTTGAGGATTTTTTATAAGGTTTAAATACTTCCTATCTTATTTTAATATGGTAAAAAATACACCTTTTAGTAAGAAAATAGTCTTCTAATATAATACCTAAATTACTTAAATATAGATTAATATTTCTAGTTTACCACATCCTATACTTTTTTATAATAAAAGTAATTTTTTAATAAAAGAACAATTTCCTAAATACTTAGGAGTATTAAATGCTATAAGTAATAAAAATATACTAACTAATTTACTTTTTGTAATGAAAGAATAATTAATAATACAGGGCTATTTAAAATATAATTTTTAATTTGAATACCATTTTTATTAAAATTTACTTAGGCAATTTTGATAATTTTAATCATTTCATCAATTTTATATATCCTATATATTTAGATTATAATACTTAAATTAAATACTTTTTATATAATATAATAATAAAATATCCTAGTTGTCTTATTAATTTAAAAAAAAATAATATTCTTAAATAATTTATAATTGAAAAAGTTTATATTAAATATACTAATAAAACCTTTTTATTTAAATTTAACTTTTTCTAATACAAACTTTTTTTACCTCTCTTCTAAATAAAAAAGAAAATTTTTAAAAATATTATAGATTACTTATATTTGAGATTTTACAAGCTTTAGAAAGTAGTATTATAAGAGAAATTAAAATATAATATTTTAATAGCTCATTTAAAGTTTTTTAAAATTTGTAATAGAATTAAAAAATAATTCTTTAACTTTTTAATAACTATCAATTCCAATTTTATGGTAACACCAGCATTTCATCTGAAAATCTATTCAAATCCCTCATTTTTTTTTTATATAAAATAATAGTCACTTAAAGTAATACTATAATTTACTTTAAATAAAAGAATATAGCTTCTATAATCTGCTATTTTTTAATATTAAATAAAAATTATCCTAGGTTATTAAATAAAATTAAAGATATTTATAAAATTTGATTAATGATGCTTATTTTAATTCGGTTTTAATATTGTTTACCCAAATTTTTCTTTTTTTTGGCCTTTCTTTTGTTTTTGGTTTATAATAATTTCTAATAACCAAACGCTTTTAACACACACACACACATACTAATCCAAAAAAAAAAAAAAAAAAAAAAAAAAAAAAAAAAAAAAAAAAAAAAAAAAAAAAAATTAAAAAAAACAAAAAAAAAAGAAAAAAAAAAAAAAAAAAAAAAAAAAAAAAAAAAAAAAAAAAAAAAAAAAAAACAGAAAATTAGGAAACTATATAAAAAAAATAAGTTTAAAATATTATTCTATATTATTTATCATTTCTTATTTTACTTGGCAATCATTGTATGCATAATTTTTTTTTAAAAAAACAAAATACTTAGGATTATAAGTTTAAATTATTTATTTTTTGTATTTAAATAAATAATTTTCTATATTTAATAGATTAACTAGTTTAGTACCCAGCTAGCCAGTTAAGTTTGATTTTATTCTATTTCTTATTTTTAATAAACTAGTTTTTATTCTTTAATAAATTTCTAAAAAAAAGTCTAAACTAGTTTATTTTTTTTACATTATAATTATTAGTTTTCCTCAAATACTCAGAATATCCCAAAAACTCGCCCTTAAATCAGAGCCTTAATTTGGCAAATAAACTCAATATCTAATTTACTTATGATTATAAACATAATATATATACCCTAAAAAATAGTTTACAAAATACTTTTTAATATTATATAAATTTTAATTTCTAAAATTTAATTATTATAAGATTAATAAAATATAAATAAAAAAATTTTATAAAATAAAATATTTTTCTAGCTTAAATTTTTTAGCTAATATTTTGTATTATTTTTTTTTATATTATATTATTTAATTTATTTATAGAAAGACATACTTAATATAAAAATACAATTACAATAAATCTCACTTTACAATTACAAATTCTGCAATTTTTTGTACCTGTAAAATATATAGCTTGATAAGAATTACATATTTAACTGAGTTAAATAATAAGCCTTACATAATCTATAAATGGAAAAACTTCCAATACAAAATAAGCCTTTAATTAAATTAATTATTTTACCATTAAATAATATAGTATAAATAATAAAATAATATTTTAACTATAAATTAGACTTGATTTAGGTACTATTACTTATATTTCTAAACTCACACAAAAATACTTCACATATTTGCTTTCATATTATAAACCTTAAGTTTTATCATAATTTTTTTAAAAATTTTAAAGACAACCCTATTTAAGTATTATATTTTAATCACATAATTCTTACACAACTTATAAGCTACAGTAAACCCAAACTATAAAATAATAAAATATTAAATTCACTACAATATATAAAAACTAGTTAAAATATAATTTATAATATTTATTTATTAAATAATTAAATTAATTTTATTCAATTCAAAAACAATTATATAATATAAATATTTTAAAATAATAAGCTTTTTTTAAATTAATAATTCTGATTAACCCCATATAATACATAATTATATTTTATATTAGAATAATAAATATTTAGGAAAATAACAATTAAAATAATTCTAATATTTATAATTATCAGATTAATAGATATACTAATAATACTATAAAAAAATAGATTAAAAACAAAACTAGCACTATACTTATTTATATTAATAATTAACAAAATGATACTAAAGGATATCATATTTCAGCACTCAATTATTAATTCTAAAATTTAAAATAATATTAAAATTACTTTTAATATTAACTTAAAGTAAGTAAGTTTTGAAGAACTATTTAAAAAATAAAATAAAATAAAAAATATAAAAACTTATTTAATTTTTATAGCTAAAAAATAGTTATTAACTAGTTCAAAATTTATCATAATAATTATTATTTATATTACTTTATTTTAGAACCCCAAAGTAAATAATTAATTTTATAATTAATTTTAATATTAATTTTTTTTTATACTCTCAAACTTACTAGATATAATAATAAATTTTTATTACAACTATATTATTTAATAATACATTATAAATCCTATTCATTACATAATATAGGGCAGGATTTTAGCTAATACCCTAAAAAATAATTATAAAAACATAACTCTAACCATTTAGATTATAAAGTCAATTATTATTAAGTAGAATTTGTTATAAATATCTATAAATCATAATACAACAATTATACACACTTTTTATTTATATAATAGTTGTTTTTCATATAATATTAATAATATTTGTATTATAATTTTTTTTAAATTTTTTTTATAATCTTACTACAACATTCGAAGGCTTGACTTAAGTTATATTTTAAAAAAATAAAAATATATTTATTAATTTTTATAAAGCTAATTTTGTAAATAAATAATATTTTTAAAATAATATAAATAAAAATAAAAATATAATTTTTAATTTTTAAACTTACTAATAAAATTAAAATCTAAATATTAAATAATCTTTTAATAGAATATGGTTTTATAATAATATTAAAGATATTAATTATCCAAAGATATGGTAGAGTTTAATGTATTGGGAGGGTATGATAATGAACTAAATGATTACTTGATGCTAGAGTGCGACATGGGGCGGGTTGGGTTGGTTTCTAGAGAGTCGAAACCACCCACAAATTAATTTTTAAATAATCAAAACCACCCACAGTTTGGTTTTTTAATAGTAGAAACCACCCACAAATTGGTTTTTTTTTTAAAAAAAACCCCAACACAATTTTAAAAACCATAAATTTTAATAAAAACCGCACCACCAAGAAACCATTTTACTAAAAATAGTAACAAATTTACTAAAAATAGTAATAAATTACTAAAAATAGTAACAAATTTACTAAAAATAGTAATAAATTACTAAAAATAATTAAAATTACAATTTTTAATTAAATTTATAACCCAAAAAAATTATTAAAAAAATAAAAAACTATTTAGTAATTTTTTATGACCCATATCAAATTATCTAGCAGTTCCCCACGACCTATATCAAACCACCCAGCAGTTCCCCATAATCCCTCTCAAACCGACCTAACCCGCTGGTTTCTGGGTTAAAACCAACCCATATCACACTCTACTTGATGCTTAATATACGAGTTTGGGAATGAAAGTCTGGGAATTAGATAAAAGGGCCCTAGAGCTGTTGGAAATATGTCTATGAAGCTTTGTATGTATATTAATTATTATCCAGCTATTAGCCAAATATTTTATATTTGTATAAGTATATTTTAGTTAGAATATTTCATAAATACTGTTAATAAAAGTGATTTTTTTTATAAAAAAAATTATATAATAAAAATTAACCAATTAAATAGTTAGATATAATTAAAATATATAAATAAATATTAAAAATATTTAATCATAAACTAAATTTTTACTAAAATAAAATAATTTATAATTTATAAAATAAAAAATATTGCTTAATTTATATATAAAAATTATTTTTTAAAACTTCTTTTTATTAATTTTATTTATTTTAATTTCTTTATAATTTAGTTTTAAAATTGTTTTTAAGGACAACACTTTTACTACTTTTTTATTTATTTTTTGGATTAGTTATTTGATGTTTTTAATTAATCAACAAATAACTAAAAACTCCAAAATATTAATTGGTGTGAGAATATTAAAATTTTATTTAATTAATAAATTTATCTAAATCTTTAACTTTAAGCATCCAATTTTGTAATTAGGTTTAATAAATTTTAGTTTTAATTACTAAAAAATAAAATTATAATTTATAAATATACTGAATATTAAGTATGATAGTTTGTATTATATAATATAAACTAATATTTATGTGTTGTTTATTAATAAAAGAGTAATTACTAATTATACCTTTTATTATTATATAATCTCGGGAAATATAAGGAGTTAAGTAAAATAATATTTTAAAATTAATTACCTATTTAAAAGTTAAAGTATTAACTGGTTTGTTTTTTAAATTTCTAAAATTAATAAAATAGATTTTTATAAAAATGGGTACTTTTTTATTAACTGTTTGGTAGTTTTAAGAAATGTTAATAATATTGTTTCTTAGATAGAAATCAAGTATTAAGATATAATTTTGATTATAGACTAATGAAAAATATATATATACTTTATATATACTATGGAAAAATTTATGAATATACATATATTATAAAGCCAAAAGAAATTATAATTTAGTTTTATTTAATGAATATTTACTTTTAAGCCTATTTTTCTATAATATAGTAAGGCAGAATACATAATTATATTATCAATTTTAATTTTCTGATATTTACCATTTTATTATAGTACATGCACGCACTTGATACGAAGTAATATATTTAAAAAAATATTAATAAAAAAAGGAAAACAAAAATGGGAATGACCCAAACATTAAGCTACGATCTATAATTGCTACGGCAGGACTTAGTCTATCAGCAAGAAAGAACATTAAATGAGTCTAATAGAGCGTGAATGTGATTTTTCTGGGCTTTGTGGTATATGCATGTTATAGACTTTTTTATAGATAAGTATTTATATACTTCTTTACTATTAGAGGAGATTAAAATGGGATCCAGAAATCCTACAATTGTATATTAAAAAATATGGGATATTTTTATAGAGGCCTACTTAAGTAACTTTAGTGACTTTGTTAGTTCATCATACTTTTATGAAAATTTATAAAATTATAATAAATTCTAGATATTTAATAAATTTTATTACCTAATATTAAATAGTAAATAAATATCCATTTATGATTATTAATATATTAATTACTATTAATTTTTCTATAAATATTAAGTATTAATTATTCCTACCACTATACTATAATATTTTTTTAATTTATCAAAAAAACTTATTTTATATTAAAAATCCATACTTTCAAAAATTAATTATGTATTGAAAATCCTTAAAAGTTTTTAAAATTCATATTTTTAAAAATATATTATTTATTGTTTAAAAAAACTTATTATTTATAACTTATTTATAACCATATATAAAAAACTAAACATAAATTATAATTCAATACTTTTCTTTATTAAATAAAAAAAAATTTTATGTTAATAAAGTATAATAATTTTTAGACAGTATTTAATATATTTTAATAACATAACTCATACAAATACTAGAACTATTATTATAATAAAATAAAATATAGTAAAAATTATATATTTCCAATTCCAAAATAAATTTTAAAAATAACTAAACAAGTAAAAATTACTTGTTTACAAAATCTCAATAGTAATATTAATATAATAAAGAATTAGTCTACCTTTCAGAAAATAAAAAGCAAGTTCAAGACCTTTAAATTTAAGAGTATATGGATTTTTTAGTAAATTTATTAAATTTTTATTTAATCATATTCTCCTACATATAGTTTTCTACCTAGTACTAAAATATGGTAATCATTTTTTAAAGATATTTTCTAAATTTTTTTTTTAATAAATAGATTTATTTTATAATTTTTAATTTTTTTAACTTTTTATTAATTTATTATTATATTAGAAAAACCCTAAAAATAAAGATTATAAAATTAGCTTTTTTGTCTTTTTTCCCTTTTCATTATTAAATAATTCTATTAAATTTTAATATTTTTTAAATTTATTTATTTTTATGTTATATTTATTTAATTAATACTTATAACAATTAGCGAGCAAAAAAAAGTATTTAATTAATAATAAAATAAATTATTATATTTTATTATAACTTTATAATTATTATTATATACACATCTATAAAGATATAAAATTATATAATATATATATAGTATTTTCTATTTCCTAATCTAAATACCTAAATTATTTAAAATTATTATTTAATAAAATTATAAAATTATCTTAGCTTTTAAATTTGCTTATATATATGTATACTAATTTTAAAATACTTTATAAATAATTAACCAGTTCACAGAATAAAGACTATTTTATACAAATTTCAAAAGAAATAATGGAACCCTTTTGTTAGATTAAATAACCAGTTATCTAACACTACTAAGAACCTAGGTTACAGAGAGGTCTTTAATAACAGGCCAGGCAGCAACTCAATTTTTATATATAATTGACCAAAATTTTTTTTTATATATAAATTTGCCTAATAAGGGACTCTTGTCTGCCTGTTATAAACTCTATTATAGGAACCTATATATGTTTCTCTTGCTTTTGTTAAGCACATTATTATAAGAATTACGAAGTAGATCTACTCCACAAGTGGTTGAGCCAGCGAAACCGCTGTTCTAACTTTGAAACTAGTATAGATGTCTTTGGCACCAAGATTGTCCATGCAAGCATATGTGTGCATTGTGAGTGCATATAACTGTAATCTGGTTGCAAATGATCTTAATAACAGTCATCATCACAGTCTCTTTTGGTCAAATGACCATTTATGTTATTATCAAGGAGTTTGTTTTGTAGAAAATATGTAACGTTGCGTGATGGAGTGCAAGCAACTAGGCCAAAAAGCCGTCCAAACAACTGCGTGCCAGTTGTTCAACTCCATTTCATATATATTCAGAAGAACTCGGATAAGCCCGAGGCTTACCGATTCAATCCAAAACAAGATTAATGGTGCAACACACAATAGCACAAGCTCAGCTATTGCGCGCATCATTACATTGCCCCGCCAGACCTTGTGATATGAACCTATATCCAAGGTCACCATACAGTCTATATATGAAGACGTAAAAAACACCTAGAAACACAACATTTTTGCGCCTAAAGCATGAGTTTATCCATAGAAATAGTGCAAAAACACCCAATTTTTTTTTTGGTTCCTACGCGATTCGAACCCAGACCATAGGCCAATCAATCACACAAGTGTGACAACGCAGTTAAATATAACATTACGTGATGGAGTACAAGCAACTAGGCCAAAAAGCCGTCCAAACAACTGCGTACCAATTATTCAACTCCATTTCATATATATTCGGGAAAACTCGGATAAGCCCGAGGCTTACCGATTCGATCCGAAACAAGGTTAATGGTGCGACACACAATAGCACAAGCTCAGCTATTGCGCGCATCATTACAAAATAGATCTCTTAACTCCTTATCAGACATTCATACCGATTAATCTTATTAGAATAATAATAATAAAAATAAAGATAATCTTAGCTCTTATTAAAAATTATTTTTTTAAATCACCTAAATAAATAATATATTAGTTTTATTTATTTATATTCTAATTTTTATATTATTCAGATTAGTTATTATTTAAAAAATTTCCCTTATTTTTTATAAGAATTCTTTTTTGTCCAGGAAAGGTTTCTTATTTTTATTTAATTCCTTGTATAGATAATAATATTAGTATAATTATTATTGGGAGATTGGGATTATATAGTTTCTAAAAATATTAATATTATTATTATCCAAAGGTCCCCAGCTAAATTAAATAAAATTTTTAAAAAAATAGAGAATGATTTCTTTATTTTTAACAAAAAAAAAAACTTTTTATCCTTTTCTTATACCAATTTTATAAATTTTTAATTTATTATAGATTATAGAAGTCTAATTTATTTCTTAATAATCATTTTAAAAACAAAAAAATAGTTTTAAAGATTTTTTTTTTTAAAAAGTTATACATAGTTATAAAAAATTTATTTTTATTAAAAAAACTTATGTTTCTTAATATAATAATTACAGGAGAATATATATTTAAGCTTGATTTTTTTATATTATATAATAAAATTTTTTTTGATTTTATAAACTTAGGTATTAAAAAAAATATTAAAGAAAAATTTGGCTTTTTTAGAGGAGAGTAAGTAAATTATAACTTTTTTTAGCAAGATTTCTATATCTGTATTTACCATAGTAATAATTGTTTTTGTAAGGATAATTATACTAATCCTCTGGTTTTATAAATTTTTACTAGTGATTGGTGTACTCTTCTTTTTTAGAGTAAAAGAAGGAGGTGTTTGAGGAAAAATATATTTTACTAGTATTAAAAAAAATAATAAATATTTTTAAAATTTCTTCTTTTTATAATATTATAAAGATTATATAAAGTTACTGGTTTTCTAATTTTTTTCTAATATTTAAAAAAATAGACTAATCAAAAATTGGAATATTTAAAAGAGAGTAGAGATATAATTTAATAAAAGGGTTATAAATAAAAAAAAAAAAAAATTATTTACTAAATTCTTAATTTATTTTACTTAAATACATATATATTTATATAAATAAATAAGTATTATAGAATTAAATAAAATTAAATAAAAAAAAAATTAAATTTAAAAAAAGGGAAAAAAAAGTATATTTATTTATAAATTTAAAAATAAAAAAATTTAAATTTTTACTATCTCTAATAATATCTATTAATAAATCTTTAATAATATATTATATTTATAAAAAGGGTTTTGGTATATTAAAAGCTATTTTTATGTGTATTTTATTTAATTTTTATTATATAAAATATATAAATTTTTCTATTATAAGATATTTTTGCAAAAATAATATATAATTAAATTTATAATTTAAAATTATTATATAAACTAAAAAAATTTTTATTAATAATTACTCTAAATATTTTTTTTAAAATTTTTATAATAATTAAAAAATTTAAAGCTTATTTAATTAATAAACTTGATGGCTATTTGTAAAGTTTTTGCGTTTTTTATATTATTTGGAGTTATAAGAGCTATTGTAGTATTAATATATATTAATTTAACTAATTTAACTAATATTTTATAATTATAAAATAAAATTCATTATAATTATATATATATTTTTCTTACTAAAAAAAAGTATTTTAAATCGGTTATTTTTAGTTTAGGTTTAGTTTTAATACTTGATATTGTATTGATATAACTGAAAGGTAATGGTTAGATGTTTACATGGCTGTAATAGAGTTATTTCAAAAATGTGTTGTTTTTGTGATTTTTGCTTAATTGATTGTTTCGTTATTGTTAAGTATAAAAGTGCTTGCATAACCTGTGTATAGATGATTTTAATTTTAGTTTTAAGTATTTCTGAAGGAAGCCTTTTTAAATAGTATAATTGTTCTTTGTTGGGAGGTAAATATTATAAATTAGTTTTTAAATTTTTTTATATTTTATTTTTTTTTTGACAATTTATTCCATTATATTAAGCGATTGTTTTAGAAATGGTAAAATTTGTGTGGAAAGGTACCCCAAAGTAAAAAGCTGGTAAATGGTGTGTGAACTGTATTTATGGTTAACAACCCTGTCATATTAATTGTAAGTTACTTTCCATAAGTACTTTCTGTGAATCGAGTAACAGAAGAGATTTTACCTCATGCCATTTTGCTAAATATGAAGTCCCTTGAAATACGAGCTTGCTCATTGGGATAATTTAGTATAGCCTGGATACTAAAGAAGATGTTTTTTTAATTTGTGTATTTGTTTTTTTAAATTCTTTAAAAATTGTTAAAATATTTTTATTTTTGCTATTAATTTAAGTTATTATTTGGGTTTGGTCTAAGCAGGAATTTTATTTAGTTTATCTTTTATAAATATTTATAAATAAAAAATATTATTTATAAAAATATTATTAATTACTAATAAAAATTTAACTAGTTATTTTAAATAATTTACTAAATAGTAAACTAAAACTTTTGAATTAAACAAAGTTTATATATTTTTATTTAATAAGTTTATAGGATTTTAAATATTATATAATTGAAATTTGTTTTTTTATTTTGTAATAATCCAAAATTTCTCTTATAATATATTATTAATTGGAATATTTAATATATTTTTATTTTCTTTAATATAATGTTTTATCAAATGTATATATAGATTTTATAAAATCTCAAAAATAATAAATTTTTTAATTATAAAATCAAATATAATTATAAAACTGAAAATAAATCAATTAAAATTTTAAAAATTTTAAAAAAAACTTTTGATTTTTGTACATTTAATAATAATATTTAAAACTATTAATAGCCATTATATAGTAATTATACCTTTTTTAAAATAAAATATTAATAAAATAATTTTTTATATAATAATTTATATATAAGTAGTTCTAGTATATAAAAATAGAATTAATTAACTCATATTAATAGCTATTTATATTCATTTTACTAGATTCCCCATATTTTATATTATTTAATAAGTAATATAGCTATTCTTTAATTATCTTTTCTTTCATATTAATTCTTATTAATTTACTGTTATTAAGTAAAAGATATAAGAACCAATAATTAACACTCCTACTATTTTTTATGGCTTTTATTATATAAATAATAATTTAAACAATTATAATAATTATATTCTCTACTATTCCTTGATTTATTTGTTAAAAGATAAATTAAGAATAACTTGTGGGGTTATATAAGGTAGGAGTAAAAATACTAATTAATATTTATTTAACTAAAAAATAAAATTATATATTATTGTTATTCCTTTCTTAATATAAATATGTTTTAAAAATCAGCTACTTTTGTATAAATTTTATAAAATAATAAGATCAATATAACAGCTACTAAGACTTATAAGTAGTTTTATAATTTTTTATCCAACTATTACATATTTTAATTTACAATTATATTACTTAAAATTATTAGTTCATATAATATAATTTTTATTTCTTTTATAATATATATGTTCCGTTAGACGCTTCCTCCCTATTATTTATTGATTTTATTATTTCTCCCCCCCTCTAATTCAAAGTTATATTAATATTTTTTTATTTTATTTTTGTTGTTATTAATATTTAAAAGTAATCTAAAAATTATTTATAGATTTATAAAATAACAGATTTTATACTTTTA
Source organism: Dactylellina drechsleri (assembly GCA_036971345.1). Taxonomy (NCBI): domain Eukaryota; kingdom Fungi; phylum Ascomycota; class Orbiliomycetes; order Orbiliales; family Orbiliaceae; genus Dactylellina; species Dactylellina drechsleri. The sequence goes on from JAJTUB010000089.1 coordinate 76,979, forward strand.
TCAGATTTTCTTAATATCTGTTAAATATTGGGTTATTATAAATTTGGAGTTTTTTTTAGTTATACACTTACTATAATAGCTTATTTTATTGATATCATTTATTTTACTTATATTATAAGATTTAGTCTCAAACTATTTTTTCTTAAAAAATTGAAATTATTATTACCTGCAGAAATTGTTAAATTTAATTTAAATCTAGATATTTTTTTTTTATTTCATATTTTTGTTGCTGATGATTGTACCTATTGTATTATAATTATTAAAAATAATAGGGTTAAAAATAATTCTTTACAATTTAAAAAATGGCTAGTTGTGCGGAATATATTCTTACTATCATTTATTTTTTTTTTAATATTCTTATTTTTATTTTTTTATTATTATGTTGGATGTTTGTTGGAAATAAATCAAAGGAAGCTGTAAAGATAAGCTGAAAATGAAATTATGAGGTTATAATATCTAATACTAATTTATATTTTTGTATATTTATATAAGAAACTGGTAAATATGTATGTATTAACATAAACTGTCCTTAAACAGAATTAAATATTTTTTAGAATTGAATTTTAATATATAAGTATTTAAATACTTACTTCAGTTTTGCTTTTAATGTTTATAGTAACGTATAGTATTTATATAACTTTTTTTTTTTTTCACAATTCAGAGTTCATAAAATTTGTTATATAAACTTTGGTTTAAGGCAAAATAATAAAATACACAAAAAGTGATTTTAGGTATAAAGAATGTAAATATCTAATATCTTATTAGTGTTAGAAATTAAAAAAAAAATTATTTTCTAATTTTATTATCTCTAGATTTCTATTTATATTTAAAGTCGGTTTTGTTATAAATTACCTAAATGAAGTTAAAAAGAAAAGAATAGACACTTCCATTAAGTAATATTATAGATATTTATCATATAACTAATTAAGTACTATATAATTTATAATATAATAGTTTTTTAAATTTTACTTGTTTATTAAGCAGATTTCGAAACTTTTTAAGTTTATTAGAATAGGAAAATAAATAATAAAGGAAGATAGTAAGTTGTATAATAAAAACAATAGAAGTGATAATAAAAATTAGTATTATATATTATAATTAATAAACTGGTTAGCTGGTATAACCTATAAACATTAAAATACGATTTGATAAAGTAATAATAAATTATAATAAATTCATTATAATTATATTAGTAATTAAAATACTCTAAAATAATTTAAGTAAACAATTTAACTTTATAAACAAATATTTATTTAATCTTACAATAATAGTAATTATGCTAAGCTGGAGCTGTATGCTTTTGTGTTAAATTTTTATCAAATTCATAGATTAAATATTAGTATTAAGAATTTCCTTAATCTCTTAACAAAGTCCATATAGCTAAATATATAAATATAATATATATAAGATGTTTATTTATTATTATTTATTGAAACCACACATCTTAATTTACTGCTTATCATTTTTTTTGTTAGGCTGTGTTAGCTGATATTATATATATATACAGTATATGGTAACTAAATATTGAAATTTAGTTATTTTATTTTTAATCTAGTATATATGGTTATAGTATATCCTAACAACTATGTTTAATAATAAAAAAAAAATTTGAGCATTATTATATATTTTTAAACTAAAACAGTTTAATATAAATAAATTTTTTTTATTTTTTGATATTTATTTAAAATATTAAATTTTAATATTTTTAATTTCTTAATGTTTGATTTAAATAATAAAAATAAAAAATATTATTTTATAATATATATATATGTGTATTTAAATTATATTTAAATCTATATATAAATTAATATAATTTTAGATATAATTGTTTTTTTTTTTAACAATACAATTTCTTAGTAATATAATTTTTCATTATTATCACAATTTTTAATACAATTTCAATTTTTTTTTTTAAATAAAAACCAATTTATAAATAATTTCTAAAATCTAGAAACTAACCCAACCTGCTTTATATTAAATTCTAGTAATTATACTGTTAAGATCCTGGGTTTATGTTAGTAGATAAATAAATATTAATTACAGTATTAGAATTATATATATTAAAGATATAATCATCTACTTTCACCAATATATAATAAATATATTATATAAATGCTCATATTTTATAATTTTGATTTATTTCTTTTTATTTGAAAAGTCTTTAAGTAAAATAGGTATTTTTTGGATATATATTTCAATCTAATACCATATTATTACAGTATATAATTGAATGAAAGATCAGGTTGTGTAATTTGTAATCTAAGAATTAGTAAATATATTACTTTGTATAGTTTTAAAAAAATATAGATATTTTGTAGTAACTTAATTTTAATTTTTAGTTTAGCTTAATAAATATAAAAAAAGTTTTAATTAAGTTATATAAAATCTTAAATTCATATTCACTTAAAATAATAAAATAAAAAAAAAAGTTATAACTAGTTATATAGTCAAATATATTCTCATAACAAAATATTAATTTTTTATAAGTTAGACCTAAATTGTGGCAACATTTTTATAAACTATTAATTCTATTACAGGCTTATAATAAATCATAAAAAATCTATATGAAAAGAAACACATTATCATTTAAAAATTATTTAAAAAATAATTATAAAACTATAAAAAAAAAGTTCTTAAACATTTTTACATATTTTTATAATTATTTATTAAATGATAATACAATAATTGCTATAGCTATATAAAATAAGCTAAATTTAATATATTAAGTAATTTTAAATACTAATTAAACTGTTTATTTAAAATTTTACCTGAAACATATTCTTGATTTACTTAGCAAAGTGTATAATATTAGCAAAAATAAAGTTTTTATACTTAAAAATCAAATTTCTTATTATATAATAAAATTTTATTTTTTAAAATTATAATACTACAAAAATATGCTATATAAAGCAGCTAAAATCTATATTTAATAACTTAAAACCCAAAATAAAAAAAATAAACTTAAATTCATTTTCTTTTAAAAATCCACATTTTATTAAATTATGATATTAGAATCAGACTTATTAAAGTAATAGCTTATTTTATTTAATGATTTAACACTAGATCTAACTGAATTATATCAGATATACTACAAATCTCAAAATTCAGAAACTTTTAAAATAGTTTACTAAAAAGTTAGAAAAAACATCATATATGAAAACAATTTATCAAATAAAGTATAATACACATGTATATACCACTTCATTAATTAATTAGAATCCTACTTGAAAGCAGCGCAGATCTTAGTAGAAGCCGGGATAGTTTACCCTCAGTTATTTCTGGATTACTTAATATAAATAAAAAATAATCACCCGGATTTTAAACCACCATATTATAAAAAAAAGTCTACAATCAACAAAATTATTAAATAAATAATAAATAATCTTAAAAAATATAAATATTATCAAAAGATTTTTTATTTACATAACAATCTCTTCCGCCTTGAATTATAAAATAAAATTAAGGACAAATATAAAAATCCTAAGTTTAAATTTAGAGTTTATACAAAAATTATCCTCTTAAACTTATTTTACAAAAATTATTTTAATTTCCTAAATAGAATATCTTATATTAACATTAATAAACCTTCTTGTTTCCTCTGTTATCAATATTTCTAAATTCATTTATTAAAAATTAAAACATTAAGCTGTAGCAATAATTTATATTTTAAATAACAGCCACCATATATTCAAAAAAATTCATTAGACTTAGTCAAAGAACAGGAGCAGATTCTAAATTCTATAATTTAAGAGATTTAACTTTTCATTTTAAATAAGATAAAACCGGGATATAAAGAAATAACAGTTTATTTTAATTCCATTATAGAATTTAACACAATATCTTATAAAGTAGAAAACCTAAATCGCAAATCAGAACCTAAAAATACAATAAACATTTTTAATTCTCATTTATAAATTATAATTAAGTTGTAATATTAAATTGAATTCTTTTCCAAATTTATAAACTAATATTATTTAATAATAGATTAACATATACTTAAAGAATTTAATAGTTCAGTTGATCTAATCTATAATCTTAAAACATTTAATAAAGATTTTAAATATAACAAAGTAACTCTATCTTTATCTATTACTAACAAAACTATAAAAGTTGAGAATTTTGTGAAAGATAAGATCACAAATATTTCTAATAAATATTATAACAATTCTAAAAACAAAAGCATATTATTATTTAAATAAGATAATATATTTTTAATAATAATAAATGTTTTTATATTAAGTAATATAATTTTAGAAGTTTAACCTATATAAATATTAACTTAATATAAACTAGAAGATATTTATTTCCCATACCTTTCTTCTATAATCAGCCCATAAACACTACAAAACCTTGGAATTTTAGAAGTAAAAATATATTTCCTAATCTTAAAATTCTTAATAACATGTTATTTAGATCTATAATTAATTTAAAAAAATTAAAGAATATATATTATATAAAACTTAAGTAGAAATAAATCAAATAAATAACAATTTTTTTTTAATTATTTTATTAATATATAAATTTTATCTCACAATCTCAAAATATAATAATACATCTAGCATAAAAAATTTATAATAAGTTATTTAATTATTTTAATAATATAAAAGATATTCTTAAAAAAGAAATTAAATTTTAAAAAATTAATATTTTTAATACCTTAAAACTTACTGTTTAAAAATTGAAGAAATATTATAAAAAAACATACTTTTCTACAAATTTATTTTATAAAGGACCCCTCTCCAGGATTTTTACACACTTCCCCTCATCATCAATTTTAGGATATTAAATTTTTTAAATTTTGCAAATTAAATTAGGTTATTAGTGGCGATTCTCTTCTTCAAGAGTTCAATTTTTACCACCACTTATATAAGTTAATTACATTTCTATTATGAAAAACCATCAAAAATTCACTATAGTATCAAATTATTATCAAAAACTAAAATTTCTATTTTAATAAAATAGTAATTTTATCAGTTCTACAAAATCTATACAATACCAGCTATACTATATATTATTTTAATAAAATTATCAGCCATTTTTATAATTAAAAAAATTCAAAATAAAAACCAAAAGAACTAGAAAAAACTATTTTTATTTAAATAAATTATTAAAAAAAATAATTTAAAATAGTATTAGTGATTGGAGACTTACCCCTTAACTTAATATTTCTTATTTTTTTTATTAGATTAATAAAAACATCGCATATAAACAATCTGTCTACTTAATAAAATTCGAGGAATACTTAATTTTTAGAAAATTAAATTATATTCCAAGCACAATAATTAAACACCATTTTACAAAACAGTTTATTAAGTAAATTCAATATATTACCATCTACATATTTGATTAATATAATTACATCAGATACACATGCCGGAAATAATGTAAAATTTACTAAAACTTAATATAACATATGCGTTAATAAGTATTTCAATCCTTTAATATTATATTTATCTTTAAATATATAAAGCTGTACATAATAAAGAAAGATACTATTATAATCTGCTACATTTAATAAATTTTTAAAAAAAGATAAGTTTTTACACTTGATAAAAAATAATAAATATGACAAGTTTTTAAAAAATTCCAAAATAAATTTTTTATATATTACTCTTAATATTAACCCCCTTTTTTTAATAATTATTCTTAGAATAGTTTTTTCCATATAAGTAGCTTTAATATTTATATTTTTTATTTTTTTTAAATTATTAAAAAATTTGGAATTATTTAGAATATTTAATAAAAAAAGAGTATATATACTTATCTATACATATTTAATAAATTAAATAAATATATTTTCTTTAATATCTTTTAAAAAAACTTCTTTTTATTCTATTTCTTAATACTTCCCTTTTATAAGAATTTTTAATATAAAAGAAGATTTACTTAAAAAATCTAAATTAATAAAAAATCTCTTCCTAATAAATCTAATAACAAATATAAAAAGTTCAAAAACAAAAATATTTATAAAATTAGTATATAGCTTCTTTTTATTAAATATAACAATCTCAGTACTACATACCTTTTAAAATTTATACTTAAAAAAATAAGAAACCAAATCGATATAACTGGGATAGATGATAAATGATAGTTGGGGTAGTTCAAAATTGTTTTATTAAAATATAAAATATGTATATATAGGTTTTATATTATATATATCTAGAAATTAATTAGAACAATATATTCTTTTTTAGTATTAAACAGCTAAATATCAGAAGGATTTATTATTTTATATATTATACTATTTTTATATGATAATTAATATATCCTTATTTTTAGAGCTGTTAAGATATTTAGAATTAATATAAATATTTATTATTTTATATTCCTAATAAGTTGTATTTTCTGTGTCTTTGTAAAAGGTAAAAAAATGGTACAAAAATTTAACAATTTATTTTAATATTTTTTCCTAAAAAATATATAAAAGGAAATTATTATAAATAATCATTTTTATAATCTTCCTAAGTACTTTTGAATTTAATTATTTACTAAAAATAATTTTTTTAGAACTCCTTTTATTAACATTAATTCTTAAAAACATAAAGTTTTAAACAAATAAGTATTATTTACAAACATTCTTAATTATATTTATAAACAAAATTTATTTTACTACTTTATTTCCACTTTATTATATATTTAACACTAAATAGTTTTTATTATTTATTTAATACTATAATTTCATTTTTATTTATAGTATTATATAAGATTAAGCACATTCTTATTTTTAATTTACTTTAAATAAATTTATTTACAAAGTTAAATATAAATTATTTATTATTTATTTTATAATTTTATATTTTATATTTTTATTACCAAATATCAAAATACTAATTGAAGATAATATTTTACTACATTACTATATTTTACTTTATAAAATTAAAAAAACTAATATGATAATCAATTTGCAGTCTTTATTTATATCCAATTATACCACCACAAGCAGAGCTTTTATTACAGATCTAATATAACCTTCACTACTCTCCCTTCAGTCACATTTATATTGTTTAGCAGCGTATCTGATTTCATTCCAAATTGTTCAAATTGCTTTTCAAAGCTTAAACTAAACGTATGAATTTAAAGGTGTTGATAATAGATATATATTGTTGGTTATTCAAGTTAATAGTCATTTGTTATCACGTATTTTATTTTTCACTTCATAAATATATAATAGAATATATGTTTGAAAGTAATATATATTTATTCTAAGTATTATTTTGTTCTGACATCCAGAAGCAAACCTGTGGATCATAGACCTCAACAGGAGCTATTAAACCATAGAATTATAATATAGATTTACTTTAATTATCTAAAAGTAATATTATATAATAATTTTTAGATTTTCATTAGCAACTCAAATATAATTTAATACCCTATTATCTATTATATTTTATTTTTATTATCTATTTTACAGAGCTATCTTTGATATTTTATGATCATATATATTTCTTGGTTTAAAAACTAAATATCTTGGATAGTAGTAAAACTAGATGTAGAAATAAATACTTATTTAGTAAAATAAGGTATAGTAGTAATATTTTTTTTAACTATTCTAATTTATATAATTAATATTTATTTTATCAATACTTTCCTTAGTATTTTAATTATAACTTTTTATTTTTATAAATTTATTTAATTTTGTTTTTTAAAAATTTTAAATAATGTAATATTTTAATAGTTATATTAATTTTAACTTACTTTTTGATTTATACTTAGACTAAAAATATTTTTATATATTTAAAGAAAATATTTATTTTTTAAATTTAACTTCTTTTAAACTACTTTATTACTATTTTATAAATTAGTAATATTATATTATAATTACTAAAAGCTATATAAAATAATTAAATAATATTTTTTTTTATTAAAACTAATATTATACTATTTAATTTTTTTTTATTAATGAAACTATAGGAATAAAATTAATTTTTAGTATAAATTTCTTAATTATTTAATTATAATCTTATTATAAATTTCAATTTCTGATAATTTAAATTAGTATTTTAATTATTAATTATAAAAAAAAAATTTAACACTAACAAAATATTTTGTATATATATTAAAATATAATTTTATAAGTTTATTAAAAAATTATTAAAAATATTATAAATTATAACTATTATTTTAATAAATAATAAAATAATATATTTTAAATAAATCAATATAAAATTTACTTATCTCTGTTAAATTTTAAAAAATATTAAAAAAAATTTTATAATATAAATTTAATTTTTAATATATTTTCTTATAAAAAAAATTATTAATAAATATATTTTTTAATAACTAAGAATTATATATTTTATTAAATTTAGTGTTAAGGTTATTAATAAAATTAAACTTATTATTAACTCCCTAAACTTTAAATTTAAAATCTTATTATATAATAATATTACTATTAAAACCCATAGAATAGAATTATTATAAATTTTATAAATATGATTACTTCTTATATTTTTTTAAAAATCTACAAAGAATATTTAGGCTTTAATATTAAAATTTTTAAATTTGTATATTTAATAATTTAAATAAAGAGGGATATTATTAATATTAACTTTAATAAACTATAATTTAATACTAATTATCTTAAAAACAAGAAATATTAATTTAATATTATTTATATCTTCCTTAATATAAATATATATTTATTTACTATTAATACTACATTATGGTTCCTTTATAATAAATTAGACTCACTTTTATAGTTTCAATTTATATATTATTAATTTTTTATTTATACGGATATGATTTTACTGGATGTAGATATATTTATTTGTATATTATATTTTATTTGCTTTTTTTATTAACTAATTAATATACCTAATCTCATTTACTATGATTGGAAGTAGGAATTATGGAATACTGATAGTATAGCTTAATTAAATAAATAATTGAAAGTGAATATTGGGATTTAAAAATTTTATAATTTAAGTTTATAACACTTTTGATCACTTTCATATTATTTATAGTATATATAAGTTTTTTTAATTTTATTTAATAGAAAGAGTTCTATACTATATAATAGTGGAAATTATAGAAGTAATACAGCTTTCTTTAAAAAAATTAATATATAAGAAATTTGCTTTTTAGAAATATGAAAATTAATCATAAATTAATTAAGATATTTAAAATAATAATTAAAAATTTGTTACAATTTTTATAATTTATAAAATATAGGATTATTTATTACACAATTTTTATTTGTTTAGTAATAATGACTTCAAACTTTATTATATTTATAATAGATTATCATAGATTTTTTATATTTTTGGGTATAGAATTAAATTAAAAGATTAAAATATATATTTTATATAATACTAATACTATATTAGTATTAACTCTCTAATTCAATATTTAAATTAGCAATAACAAGAATTTATATTATTTATTTTACTTTTTAGAAACTGCAAGAACACGCTACATAAAGTTTATAAATACAACCAATAACAAAAAATTAAAAATAATATTATTAGTAAATTAAAATATAAAAATATAGTTTATATTACAATTATTTCTTTTTAAAAACTTTTTTTGAATAATATTTTTTTTTTTAAAAAAAATAATCTAGCCTTAAGCTGAATAAATAACTTAATACCTTATTCTAAATTGATTTACCTAAAAAATAAAGAATGATTTACTATAAATTTAATTCCCAAAAATATAATAAAGAAAATTATACTTATATTATAAAATATAAATTATTTTTATAATAATTATATACTATTAACAGAGGTATTTTGTTAAGACTTTAAAAAATAATTTAAAAAATTCTTTATTTAAAAATTTTATATAATTACTATACTATATAAAATATATTTTAATAATTTTTATTAAAATTTTCAATTAAATATATAATTATTATATTTACTATTTATATAAATTTTCTTGTTTTAGATTATATATATGTTAAGAAATAATTTCTATAATAATAATTTTTTTTAATTAAACAAATAAATAAATAATATAAAGATATTTATAAACCTTTTAAATTTAAAAAAAATCTCTAATATTATATCTTTTATAAAATAAACTTTTATAAAAATTATTTAAAATCCTACTATCTATCTTAAGTTTATATATATTTAATAGCTACTACTGATTTATGGTTTTTATTTTAAATAAAAAATTATTTTTTAAATTTAATATATAATTTTTGATAATTAAGATATATTTATAACAACCCTTTTTCATCTATATTATATAGTATTATCATAAATACTATATTATAGCTTAATTTTAGTAAACAAAACATAAAATTAAACTATAGTCTCTAATATATTATTCTTAACTCTAGTATTATTAAGAATACATGAATAAACTTTTTATAACTCAGGCTAGTGATTTATAAAGTAGTATATTTATTTATCATTGAGATTTTACTGGCTAACTTATCAACCAGATATCGAACCATATCAATTGTATTACCTCAAAGTATACTGATAAAACTATTTGGCCTAGGGCTATTTAGCCTTAATAAGCATTAACCTTATCATTCATTAAGTCAAGG
>JAJTUB010000090.1:0-85388 GCA_036971345.1 Dactylellina drechsleri
TTTTTATATTTATCAATTTTAGACGTAAAAGTTTAAGATTAGAATGTCTAAAGGACTCAGATAGTCTGATGGTAAACATCGGAGGATTAGCGGCAGCGGTAGGATTATCTAGACTATTAGGTGAAGAAAATGGCGAGAAAAAATTTGATAAAAATATAGGTAAGAAATTTGTTGGTAGAAAGTTAGGTAAATAACAGATTTTCAAAATTTTATTTCAAATTATAAGAAAATTTTGATTAATAAATATAAAATAATACCTATTACAAAAAAAAGAAAAAAAATTACAAAAAATAGAGTTAAAGATGGAGCTAAAAATGAAACTAAAAATAAAACTAAAAATAGCGGTAAAGATAGTAATAATAATAATAATAATAACAATAATAATAATAATAACAGAATTGCACTATTAAAAAAAAAAAAACACAAAATTGGTAAATATTCTGAAATAATAAATTATAAGGTGTCAGGAGTTAGCTAATAGCCTCTTAATTAAAAAAATCAATATTAGTATTACAATCGTAAGAAATAATAAAATTATAAAAATCTCCAAAACTAACAACATAATTAAAAAACAATTTTTTTAAAAATTGGAAGGTAAGAATTAGAATTTTATAAGAGACTTTTAATGTCTGCTAATTAATAACTTATACCTAGGTGGAGGATATAACAAAGTTGTTGATATAAAAATTATTATTGGTTTTGATTTGGATAGTCTCAATTATATTTATTTTAGGTTAAAAGATGAAATAATTGCTGAGATAAATTTAAAGAATAAGTTTCTATAAAATGCTGAAAGTTTGTTATAGGATATTAACTTATATATACAAACTGGGTTAAATTTAAAAATCTCATCCTAAATAATAACTGTTAAGTTGTTGCTAATTTTTTAGCAGTTATTTAAGTTAAAAAATTAATGTACTAAGTCGCAGAATCGGCGGACTTCATAAATCTAACATTAAATAATGACAAAAAAAATAGAAAAAATGATAAAAATGGTGGAGACAATAAAGATAAAAGTACCAAACTTTCAGACACAAGCAAGAAAAAAGATAACAAACATGAAACAACAGACTTTGTGGGTTTTTCAAACCATAAATATAATATTTTGCATTATATCAATAACCAATATGAATAAACTAGCTAAAAAAATCTCAATATTAAGTAAAAAAAAATTTTTATTTTTAAAATTATGAAATTAACTTATTTTAGTATTATTAAAGGTATAATTCTTATAAACGACTAGACTGATATTAAAAGTTTAAAACTAGTTAACAATAATTTGGTAAAATCCATTTTTATCAGTTTAAAAAAAATTGTTTAGGATATATTTAAAAAATATAAGAAAAATATAAAAACTGTTTTAGAATATATTATTTTGGATGGATATATATATTTCAACAACAATCTTATAAGAGACTTCAGAAATCTTTAGTTAAAAACAAAACAAAAAAAAATAAAAATTAAAAAAACTAAAAAAAAAAACAAATAAAAAAAAATTACAAAAAACTATTAATAATAATAAATATTTGTTAATTTATAATTAAATACTAAAAATCTGTTAATTTATTTTTATAATTATTTTTAGTAAATTTATTATTAATATTTCTTTTACTACCACTATTATTTTAAAATTATTAAAAGTTCTAGCTTTACTTTTTTTTAAAATTTATATTAAAATCTAAATATTTTATTCAGATAATATTACTAAATTTATCTCCACCCAAAATAATATGAATTATTTATACAAAGACTCTAAGAATTTGAAAGTAAATAGTTCTAATATAATCAAATCTTATAATATAAATATAAATTAAACCATTATAATTTTAATAAATTTAAACATTTTCATAATTATAAAAAATAGTAGAATAATTTTAATTTATTTATAACTAAAAAAAGATTATATTAAGCTGATAAAAAATAATAATCATTTTTTATATAAAAAAATTACTTTAACTAACATTTTAAAAATATAACTTAATAATATATAAATAATAATTTAAAAAAATATAGTAATAATATAATCATACCATCTTTATATCATCTTCCATCAAATTTTCTAAAACTCTAACTCTCTTTTAATTAATAAAACAATTTAGTTAAATCCTAAAAAAACAACAACAGCAATAATAATAACAAAACTAAGTAAAATAAATTAAAAACACTGAAAAACCAGTAAGAAATTAAATTAAAAAAATTAAAAAAAACTAAAATATAGTTAGTCAATACATTTTCTTTAGAAATTTGGAAAGATTAAAAAAAATCTATTAATAGTAAGAACATTAAAAAAGACTATAGTAATCTTCTAAAAAATTATAATAAAAATATTTTTATTTAAATTTAATTATATATTTAATATAAAATTGATTAGTCTAATAGATAATTTATAATAAAAGTAGTATTTTTTTTTAAAAAATATATATCTTATTTAATTGATTGAGTGATAAAGAAGTTACAGGAGGTTTATAGCAAATTCTCAACATCTACTTTCAAATTAAAATAAAAAATATCATTCAAAAAAATTTTTTTTAAAAAAAGAAAAAATATAAAAATTAATAATTAAAATTATATATACATATATAAATTTAATAGATTTTAAATTTTTTCAGAAACATTTTAAAAACTCTAAACATCTTCTTTCATACTCTCAATAATTCTTTTCACTATCAATTTAGATATATTTAGTAAAAATAATTTTTAATAAAATATCAACCTTTAAGCATCTAAGACCATCCTCTACATAATTCCTATAACCTCTTAACACCAACAAAAATCCTCTCAGGCTACCAGATTTTTTGCTGATATATTTTTTATATTTTGTAAGTATAAACAATTACTATAAATTTTTTATTATGGATTAGGTATTTAAATTTTGTAATATCAAATTTGTAAAATAAGTATATAATAGAGTGCTATTTATTATCAAAATGTAATTAATATAAATATGTATTTAATGCAGTATCTAAAATATCTGTTTCGATTTTGATAGATAATTTCAGATTATATAATTAAAGTATAAATACTAAAAAAAATGATTGTTTTAATGTATTGAAGGCGTTGATTTGATTAAGGGTTATATTAAATTTAATTCCTATTTTAGTAAGCTTAATTAGGGTTACTAATTTATAACTATATTATTTAATAAAATATCAATAGTAATTACATAGTCTTAAAAAAAATTAAACATTTTTAATTATTTTTAACTCTAGCCAGTTTTAAATTACTTAGATTTTTTTTAAATTCATCTTTATTCTTTTAGTAGTAATAATAGTTTTTAAAAATTCTATTTCTATTATTTTAAATTCTATCTTCTCAAGTTTAATCTTAAGGTTATATTTATCAAAAACTTCAAAAATTAAAATAATATATTTTCAGTATTTTTTTATTTTTTGGCTATAAATCAGAATATCATTAAAGCAGACAACACATATTTTGTCAATATAATCTTTAAAAACATAATTTATAAAAGTCTGAAATAATAGTAAAACATTAATCAATCTAAAAAATATAACTAAATATTTAAATAATCCATATCTACATTAAAAAATTATTTTCCAGATATTTTTTAATATTATTTTAAAATTAGTATAGATTATAACAATATTTAATTTAGAGTGTGATATAAATTAGTTTTAACCTAGAAACCAGCAGGTTGGGTTGGTTTAAAAGAAATTATAAAAAACTGCTAAGTAATTTAATATAAGTTGTGGAAAACCACTAGATAGTTTTTTATTTTTTTAATAATTTTTTTAAATTATAAATTTAATTAAAAATTGTAATTTTAACTATTTTTAATAATTTATTATTATTTTTAGTAAATTTATTACTATTTTTAATAAAATAATTTCTTAGCAATACGGTTTTTATTAAAATTTATAATTTTTAAAACCATATTAAATTTTTTTTTTTAAAAAAAAATAATTTATAAATAATTTCTACCATCTAAAAACCAAACTATAAATAATTTCAATCATCTAAAAACCAACCCGTAAATAATTTCAACCCTCTAGAAACCAACCCAACCCGCCCCATATCACACTCTAATTTAATTTAATAAAGATGGTAATATCTTATAATTAATCAAAAGATTTTAAAATAAGGGGTAATTTGGTATGGTTTTTAATAGTAATATTATTAAGGTTTTAATAATTTATATAAATTTATAACTTTCTATTTTTTTTAAAAATAAATAAGATTAAGTATTTTGTTAAAAATTATAAAAATTAAATATATCTTTTTTATAAAATTTTTTTAATATATTCTCTAAGGGTTTTTAATTTTTTTTAAATACAAATATAAATAAGCATAAACTTAAATATAATATTTTTTTTAAATAATATTTTATAAATAAATTTATTAAATTCTAATAAAAGAACTTTGTTAAATAATTTTTTAAAAATTTTAATACATTTAAAAATTTATTTTGGAATTTTAGTAATAATATTTTTAATAATTTCTTTAATAATTTTATAAATATGTTACACTTTGGTCAAGTCCGTCTAACCAAACACTAATCTCTTACTCTAAAATACCTAAATTCTCAAAACTAGGAGTATATATATTATAAAATATTAAAAAATAATATATAAAATATATAACAATAATAATAATTATAATAAACTATAAATTTATATTATATTTAAATTAATTAATAAAAAATAAGAATTATTTATTAATTTTAATAATAGTTTTATATATATAATAATATTTTATATAAATATTAATAATTATATTTATTATAAAATTGCTTGTATAACTTATATAAATATATAATATTTTTTAAGGATTATAAAATTACTTTTATCAAAATTATAAACATATAATAAGTCGAGTAGTATAAATATAACCACCCCCTAATTATGATTACCCATTTTTTTTCGCGAAATTTCACTTAACATAAACATGTGTTTTTTTGTTTTTCATCCATATAACCATAGTATCTAGCTAATTGAGCCTGTTTTTACTAGCAAATTTATTATTACAATACCCAAAAAACAATATAATAAAATCAATATAATTGTTATAATAGGTACCATCCAAAATAACAACTCTCTTTATACCACTACCACCACTTATAGAATACCTCAAACCACCCTTTAAAACCAGCTTACCTCTTAACAGCCACACAATATCACACATAAAAATTAACAATAACTCTCTAAAACACAAAAAAAAAAGGTTTATAAAATAGATCTTACATCAAGAAACTCTCAATTATATTCCCACACATATTCAACTATATAATATCACAACCAATGTTCTTACAAAATAAAATAATAACATCCTATTAAATAAATAATAAACTATTAATTTTATTCACCACTACCCATACATCAAAACCAAGCTTAGCTATCATATAAACTAATAATATATCAATTATACTAATCCAACCAATATCAATAAATTTTTTAACCTCTATAAGACAATATCTTAGATTTACCCAAAACAATAATATAATATAAATAAGAATAGTATAATAATTAGAATAAATATAAATAATTTATTATTAAAAACTTTAATTATTAAGAGTATCAAATACCTATAAAAACAAATTAATTATACTTTTAAATATTATTTATAAAGTATATCTTTATTTTAAGCCATATCTTTAATCTATTAATAATTTTTAAAGTAAAATTTATTTAAAATTAGTAGTTTCAAACCTAAATATTAAAATAATAACCTAATTAATATATAATATTTTTAAAAAATAACACCTATTATATTTTTTCAAAAATAAATAGATTTTTTAAAAAAAAATAAACAAAAATATAATAATGATAAGATTTTTAAAAAAAATGCTCGAAAATTTAAAATTCATATTATAAAATCATTTTTATATAATAAAGTTTTTTTTTTTATTATTTCTTATATATTTCTGTTATAACTTATATTACAATTCCCCTTTACAAATCATATTATAATTTTTTTTTATAAATTATATCACGACTCTTCTTTACAATTTACATTACAAATTCCTCTTTATAATTTATATTATAAATTCTTTTTTATAATTTATATTATAAATTCCTTTTTTTTTATTTTAGTACTGTAGGTATTTTATAATAGCCCTCTTTATTTTACAAAATAATATTATTATTTATTGTATTTTATTTTTTTTTTGATAAGGTTTTGCTTCTATTAACAAAATATATTTACCCAAAATAAATAATATATAAATATTTTAATAATAACTAATATACAAACTGACTTTTCTTATAAAAGGTTCCAACTTAACTAAATCTTTTTTAGTTATTGTTATAAATCCTATTTTAAAATAAAGTTTATTTTCGATTTGATTTTATATATATATATATATCTACTTATTTAATTAAAACCCTTTCAAACTTAAGAATATGAACTTTAAACCCTTCATTTTTAAATAAATTTTTTTAAAAGTTTACCAAATATACTTTATATTTATCTATTGATAAATACAAATATATATATGATTAATAACAGAAATGATGCTTTTAGTGCACTAAATTTGAAGAATTACTTTAACCTTTCAAATTTAAATCTTGATAATTTAGGTCTTTCGGATTTAAATCTTTCGGATTTGAACATTTCGAATCTTCTTAAAAGAGGCATAAATAAAGTCAAAAATAACATCAAAATTATTGGGGAGATTTACTAAATGGAAGAAAACTTTTTATATAACTCTATACTTATGAAGGTATTAAGAAGAATTGCAAATTATTTATAAAACAGATAGTATAAGTATATAAAATAAATTATATAAAAACATAAGAGAGTTTTTAACAATTACTTTATTTAGATATTTTTGTAAAAATGAAAAGTAAGATTTATTAAAATATTTAGCAGGCTATAATAAATTAAAAAAATGATAGTTCCTTTAATAATATCTTAAGAAATATAAGATATAAAAGGTAAACTCTCTCAAGGTTATAATACAGCAACTTTAGATAATGTATAAAAATTAATTAAACTGTACATACAAACTATTAAAAGATGATAATTTAAAAGTGATAGGTCTAATTATAATTATGAATTACAAACTGCATATACTAACTAGTTAATAATTTAATTTTTAATTTATATATATAATATTTAAATCAATATTTAACCTTAAGCTAAATATTAATAAAAAAAATATTATTAATATAAATGATTTTTTTATACTTTTATATCATTATTAGAAACAATTTGATATAATCTTCCTATTAAAATAATATTATATACAATTATTACTTTATCTAGTATTAGCATACTCAACTAAATATCATCCAAATATTTTCATACAAGGAACAAGTGAAATTAACTCTCTTAAATATAAAGACCTTAAACTTTTCAAAATTCATAATCCAAACAACCCAAAACAGCAAACTCTTCTACTTATACTTAATAACCAGCTAAATAAAGCAAGGAAAAATAAAATAGAATTATAAGTTACTATCTATTACTAAAATAAATCTAGTCCACACTAACAATACTAGTATTAGTTTTATTTTTAAAAAAACAGATTTTTTATTAGCATTTAATATTATTAACTATATAATTGTCTTAGTATTTAATAATAATACATTTTAGAGTAAGTATATTAAATCTCCAAAAAACCTGTATGTTAATAAGATATTGGATAGAATAACAAACCTTAAATTTAATTAAAAAAAATTTATAATAAAAGTTTCTTTAATATAAAATACTACAAAAATATAATAAAATAGTAAAATATTAGAAATAAAAAATATAAAATATTATATATTACAGAATAATATTTATTATCTAGGATTTAAAATTAGTTTCCCTAATTTTATAAGATTATATAATTTTTATTATAGTACTAGTAAAGCCATAGATTGTAAGTACTAAATTTTAGTTTTAAAATATTTTATTTATATAATTTAAATCTTATAAATAGTAGAAATTATATTCCAAAAAAATAAGAGAATAATTTTGGATATACACTGCAATTATACCTTAAGCCATAAAAATAGTAATATTTACTAAAAATAATATATAAGCAAATATACTTTAAATATCTAAATAACTTTTACTAAAACCTTTTTTAATAAGAAATTGTTTTAGTTTGTAACACACATAAGTTTGCAATATAATCTTAGAGTTAAAAAGAAAGTTAAGAAATAATTTAAGAATTGGATTTGTAAAATTAAAGAATACATAGTATTAAATGTATTGTATCAAAAGTTCTATATTTAAGCTGTTAGTTATAAGATTATTGATAATTTTGACTTATTTGAAAAACTTAGTTGTTTGAAGGAAAAGAAGGATATTTGTAAGAAAAAAGAGAAATATTTTGCTTTTCAAAAAACTTAAACATCATATTTTGTTAAAAATAAAATTTTGGAAATTGAAAGATAAAGGAATGGTATAGATGTTATTTTTGATAATAAAGTGGAGTTAGAATATAAAATGCCTGAAGAAAGGGTATTTCTAAATTATTATTTATTTAAAGAACTTTATAAAGAAGATAGTTTTAGAATGTGAAGGGAAAAGCGAATTTGTTGTATTGAGGCAATGGTCAGTTTATGTGAGATAATTTATTAAATAAGGCGCGAAAGTTGAAAAAGACTGCTCAACAGAAAGGTATAAATTATGATATAGACATTAAAAAAGACTTTGGTTCGGATGTTATAATTGATAACCAAAATGGTATTTCAGAATTGGATGATAATAATAATATGTTTATAATTTATGATATTAAAGAATTTAAAGATTTGCTAAAAATAGAGTAAATAATAATAGGGTTCTGGGAAATCCTAATATTCTTTCTTACTTATATATTTATAGACAACAATCCTGAAATAGATAGTATAAGTAAATTTTAATGTCTATTTTACTTCTATAATAAACTAACTTTTATTGTAAGAAGATTATACTTATATAATTTTAAATTCAATTTTTGGAAATATTATATGAAGTAATATATTAATTATTAAAAAGGATATTATTTATATCTGTATATAGAGTGCGAATTCTAAATTGATGATAATTAAAAGGAGTTTGAAAATTATTTTTGGGTTAAGTATAGTTTCTATGTTTTATACTCTTGTAAAAATAGTTTTAGGAAAAAATTTTTAAGTGTTGGGTTTAAATAATTTTTTACCTATTTGTACTTTATTTATATTAATATTTATATTCCTAATTATAGTTGTTTTATAATTATAATTGATAGTTAATAATGCTAAACTCATAACCTTAAACAAAAAATTATAATTCTGTTATATTAGAAATACCAAATGCTATATTTTTACTTTGGAAAATTATATTCAAATTTAAAAAACTTAATCTGAACAAACTTTTATAAATTTGAAATATAATAATTATCTATTAATTAAAAATTGTTTTCTCTAATTTACACTTGAGGATATATTTTAATATAGAATATTAACAAACTATTTTTGTGATTTAAAAGCTATATTATAAAAAACCTATAGCCAAATTAGTATCTAGTAATAAGACTGTATTACATATATTTATAATAAGAATAGAAATAGAAATAAAAAAAAAATAATAATATTATATTAGGAGGTTATAATTATCAAGCACTAGCCACTAAAACAAGATTAAGGCTACTGTATTATTCAATAATCAGTACAATCAGTAGGACCAAGCTTTTTATATATAAGCTATACTACTAGTTATAATAATATATTTTTTATTAAATTTTAACTACTAGAAATCCCTTTCAAATATAATATATTACAAAGGCAAGCTAAAGAGTTTAAAAAATTTTTTATAAAAAAATTCCTATTTTTTTCAATTAAACATTACTTTATTATTAATTAATATCATAGTTGATTACAGTATTAATTATAACATATAATAATTTTCCTTCATTTAAAAAATAATATATTTTATATTTTTCCTTTTCAATTTAACTTTACTTAATATTGTTTAAAACTAATAATAATATGGGTTCCTTAAATATACATTTATAAAAACTTATCAAATATTAATTATACAATATAATAATACTATTTTTAAGTTTCTAACCATTTTTTACAACTTAATTTCATACTTCTCTTTTTAAAAAATGAAATACAATACAAATAAAAATCTTATAATAAACTTACCTTTTCTCATCAATAATTATTATAAAATATATAAAACACCAATTATTTTTATAATAACAACAATTTTAAACCCAAAAATCACCCTATTCTGGTATTTTTATAAATTTAGAATAAACTTCAACTACTTTTTAGAGATTTTTATAATTCCATCTACTCTAGGCTATTTAAAACATTTTTTTATTATCTTTAATCAAAAATATTTATTTAATTATAAGCAAGTAATACATTACAATAATTTAATATTATAACAAAATAAATTCTCTATAAAATATTTTTTATTTATTTAAAAAGATTAATTTTTAATAAAAGGAAAGATAATTTAAGGTATATTTTTTATATACCAATTTTCACTTTTTTTATCCTTTAGTATTATAAAGTAATTATATAGTTTCAGGTAATATATCTTTAGAAGTACATTTTTATATAACTTATTATATTTATTAGGAAATATTATAGTATTAACCAAAAAATATTGGTTTATACTATGATAAATAGCGTATTTATTTTAATAAAAATTATAAAATATTTTCAAATACTAAGCTAAAAATAATATGTCAAATAAATAACCAGCAAGTCCAAGCTACAACTTAAGATTCTGGAAAATAAATATATAAATATCATAAAATAAGTTTTTAATTAAAAATCTTATTTTAAAATATAAATTAGAAAGATTGTTTAAATATTCTATAAATATTTTTTTAATATAAATAAGATACTAAATACTCTATATTAACAAAGCTAAAATAAGCTATTGTTTATTATAAAAACTATCTTTGTTTTAAATCTTTATAAATTTTATAATTTAATTTAATTTAGGTACAAAACTTTAAATATTAAGAATACTAGCAGTACTATATTAAAACAAAATCAACCTAAAAAAAAGAAAAGCCAGAATTAAAATATAACCCTACCTTTTAGTTAAAAAAACTTGAATAGGCTCTAATAATACATCTAATTACCCTACCACATACAAGTTTAATCCTTTAACCACAAAAACACTAAAGTAAGGATAATATACTACAGGATTTAATCTATATATATCCCATAAAAAATATATCTTAGTTTCTTTTTTTTTTTTATTAAATATAAATCTATACCTTTTACTCCCTAAAATTGTGTTAAATAAAGATAGTTAAACATATTATGTTCAGAGTAGAACCCTAATTATCTTATTTCTAAAAGAATGTAGAAAGATATTACTTTATAATTGGGGAATTCGTACGTTTTGAACTCGGTTACTTTTCTTAGTTGGTTCTAGTTTCCTATAATACACTTTCTGAACCTAGCAGGCTGTTTTATGTATATTAAATGCCTTAAGAATGTAGCTGATTGTTTTACCTTGGTACAAATAGCTGGCATCAGGGCCCTTTCGCATTTAACTTATATTAGTATCTAATATTGAAATAAATATAAACAATAAAATTTTACATATTTCTATAAAAATTATGGGTAGTCCTCTTCCTCAGTCCTTAAAAATAAGCAAAGTGTATGCTACCCTCTTTATACCCAAAATCTTAGAAAATATTCTCTTTTTTGTTATTTTTTTTTTTAAATTATTAACCCTAAAATTGTTCTGGTGTACTTACTGTTTTGTTTATTGTTATTGGCAATAAATAATAGAGATTTCAACCTTTCCTTTCCTTGCGGCCTCCACATTTACTTCATATTAACCACCTAATCATTGCAATTTCGTTGTATTTAACCTGTTGGTTCCTAAATTATTTAATAGTATAATATCTGGGATCTTAAAGGGTTGTTCGGACGCCCCCTATAACTTTAAGTAGTACAAGGAAATATACACTACCTACCTATTTATAACAAACATTCAAGTATACCTAGTCCATTTTTTAAAATTCAGAAAATATAAAATAGGACAGTATAAGCCAACTTTTATAAATTATATCAAATCTTAATATTGCAAAAGGGAGTGCAATAAAAAAATAATTATTAAATAACTTATAGTATTTGTAACTCAAGTTTGGAAGGCAAAGCTTTACTAGTATGAAGTTATTATATTAAATTTTCAAGACCTGAGGGGTATATTGGTCAGGAAAATAAAAATTTCTATCTATCGATTTAGAGATTTGATATCCAATTAGTATCTGTTAAGAGAAACAGAGCAACAAAAAAGGCTAGCTTTTTTCTATAAAAATCACCAAATCAAGATTACTATGGACGGGGCTGTTTATAAAGGAGAATAAAACTAATTTAATAGTATATTTCTTAGCCCTGACAAAAGCCAACCAAAAATAATACCTCTTTTATCAATTCTTATTTTTTAATATTTTTTGTATTTTCTTTTTTGCAGTTATATAAGGATGTTGTAAGATTGAGTATTTATAATAGTAAATTAAACTTATATATATTATTTTCGTAATTTCATATATATTCTATCCGTCTTTTTAATTTTTGTGAATGCTCTAATATTTATTATTATTATTGATCATTACAATCTATCTCTTTATTATTTTTATCATAAGTTTACTATTATAATTCCCTACTGTATACTCAAAATTTCAAGTTTATTTTGATAATTTATATATTTTGATCCAATCCGAATTTTACTTTCACATGAAGTTTAAAAAAACATTTTTCAAAATTGTGATTTATTATTCCTTTAAATAACTCAGATATAAATTGTTAATTAAGCTATTAATAACATAATCTTCTAAATATAGCTTAATTCGCCATGATATAATATTGGAAAGAAAAGTAGATAATTGGTATGCTTTCTAAGCAGGAAGGGAAAAAATAAACTTTTAATCAAGAATACCAGTTAGAAAGCCAGTAGCATTTACTAGAAGATTATAGAAAAATAAATTATTATAATATAAAAAAAATACTTCCTTCATATTGGAGAAGAATCCAGATAGAATATTTAAAAATTAAAAAATAATTAACTTAAATTTTTCAGAATTTTTATTCTTATTTAAATTAAGAGTATTTTTAGAGCTTATACAAAAGATTATATTGTATTTATTAATTATGTAAAAAAGTCAAACTTCCAACTATTTAATAATTGAATGAAAAGGCCCTTAGTACTGGTTTAATAAATATTGTATTGAAACAATCTTTCCTATTTTGTAGCTATTTGATTGAAAAGAGAGATCTAGAGATAGTCCTTTTACATAATAAATGTTACCTATTAAATAGAATTTTAATATTTTATAAGTATATAGTTTATAAAATTTGTTTATAAATTCTTCAACAAAGGCTATCTTTGTATTAAAAGTTATAATATTTTAAATTTTGAATAATAATATTCCTGATAGCTTTTTTATTAGTATTTATTTAAAATTTAGAAATTCTTCAGAACTATTTCATTTTTCAATAAAATTTTGATATACAAAAATATAAGGTATTGGTAGTGAAATAAGGAAGTATATTAGCTCTAAAATAGTAATTTTATTAATAACTTTATAATATAAATTAATTAATAATAATATTTGCAAAATATAAGAAACTTTAGTACTATTTATAATATAAATTTTATTAAATATACTTTTATCCAAATATTTTATTATTATAGTAATTGTTTGACTTTGGCCTTTCTTATTTAAAATAGATTATATAATATAAGTAATTTTATTTATTAGTAAATTGATTTTCTAATATAGTTTATTACTGAATAGATTTGATAATTATTTTATAATTTTTAATAATAAAATTATTTTCTTAAGATAATATATTAGGGAAATGCTCTCAGTACTGCTGTAGCTGTTTAAAGTATTGATAAATAGGATTATAATTGTATATAATATGTAAATTTAGAATATAAGATTAATTTTGATAATTACCCTATTTGAACTTAATAATAATTAAAGAAGTATAATATTTCTAGATTACTATAAAAACTTCTAAAATATAATTTAATCAAAATATTTATATTTAGATATTATTATGGTTACACTAATAATATAGGTAAAATCATAAAAACTTTGAAATTATTTATCAAAAATATCACAAATAATAAGCTAGAAGGTATAATTATTAAAATTAAAATTATTCACAAAAATTTAGACTTCTGCTTAAATATATAAAAAGTAAGCTATTATATATAGAAAATTTTAAAAAAAGGTATTAAAAATACTAAATAACCTTGAATAAACCTACCAAATATAATATTCAAATTCAAATTAATAATCAGATAAGGATTTTTATGTTGAAATCTCTAAGCCTGATTATTTTTGCTATTATTATTATTAAACCAGATATAGATCCTATAAAAATACAAGTTTTTTTATTAAAATCTTTTAATTTTAAATTTTAAAGCCTTTTTCCCCCTTATATATCATAACTACTACTTATTTATATATATTAGAAAAATCAATTTTTTTAATAATAATATATAACTGTTTTAATATTGTGTGATAACCTGTGGACCTATATTGTGTAGAAAGTTATTCGCATCCAGTGATTGGTTTATTAATATGCGTATGATAGCCGTCCTGAAGTGCTATAAAATCTTCGCAAGTAGATGATACTAGCTAGAACAGAAGTTGATTATTATAATAGAAAGCTAAATTAAGACCGAACCTATTTTTGGTCTCATATTCGGATACTAGTTTTGTACCTTTAATTTAATTTAGATATATATTATAGAAGTATTGTATTGTTATCTTGATGTAATATTTTTTTTTTTTTTTTATTTATTTTTTATGACTTAAATCAAACTATATACCATTTAAGGACATTTTAGGGCTGTATTTGCTGAAATAATTTATGTGGATTTCGGGTTATTCTTATTTTTAATGACTTTAAAATAAACTTTGGTTTACTTTTAGAATTTTATAGATTGTATATTACCTTATATTATCCAAAAATACAAGTTTCCAAATAAAATTAGTAATAAAGTATAATTTATATACGCACTATATTATATTTTACAAGAATATATTTTTAATTTTAAATTATTGGATATAATGTTATATATTTTAGATGTTATTGTAGTAAATTTAATAATTGAGATTTTAAACTCGCTAGAAAACATATTACCGGACTTATTAGAAACAAAGAGATTTTAAACGGTAGTTAGTATATTATAAATGTTTGGTGCAAGGGTGTATCTTTAGTTCTGATACTTGGAATTGGTTTTTATGGGATTACTTTACAATAAAGTTCTAACTACTTATTTAAATTTATAGAATTGCAACGAGGTTACTTGTATATATATATATATATTGTAATAGTTTAAAATTAATCAAATTTGGAAAAATAATTTATAGTTATTAAGGGGGAGCCTCTAGAGGAAGTTAATTGAAAAGGTAGAAGATTTTTGTTATTCAAAAATCCAATTTAAACTCCTTTAGAATACCTTCTTTTTATGTATAATAATACCTTTTTAAGTGATTTTGTATAAAAAAGTATAACATATAATGAATATAGCATGTATAAATTTTTAATCATTTTATAATGTTAGTTTTAACATCTTTTTAATTTTACTATTTATTATTACTATATTTTGGCCACTGCTTTTTATTATTTTGCAGTTTCCCTTGTTTAGAGTGGTCTGAATTGAATTTCCAATAATATTTAGTTTGTTTATATTAAGGTTACCAATTACTGTTCTAAAATAAAGATTTATTAATGTAATAAATTTTTTTCCGCAAATCACTAAATATTTTTCTTTAAGATAAATCCAAAGATCTAACTTTGGTTTGATAGGTTTAAAGTTTAAGAGATTTAGAGGAGTCATTAACTTTACTTTATTATTATAAAATAAATTTCTTAATATTCTAAAGCTTAATAATAGCTTATGGCTAGGTGATATAATAAATATTAATTAAGGAGTGTAAAACTTCAGTTTATCTATATATTCTTTGGTATATTTAACAGAAGTATTATAATACTTAATTGTGATTATTAATAAAACAAAGTCTCCTATATCTTTGATTCAGTTAACACATAATTTGACAATCTTATTTATAATTTTAATGTTTGTTAAAAGTTTTGTAAATATTCTTTTGGTACTTCTGAATTTAATATAGAGGTTTGTTATAAGTTTTGCCTTTACTTGATACTCACTTAGTTTTAGGTTTTTTTGTTTTATATTTGTTAACTTAGCAGTATATAAAAGCTCTAAGTGATGGAGCTGTGTTAATTTTTTCATTAATATCCCTATTACCATATATTTAATTCGGAAGATACCCTCAATTTTATTCTGGAAATTTATATTTATATTTGAAAGGTTATTTTTAAAAAATTTATAATTTTCTTTATATTTAAATATTTATATTATTATTCTTATTAGTAATAATTATTTTTTTATTTACTAAGGTTATTTTGTATTAACCTTTATTATTAGAAGATTTTTATTTATTAAATTTCAATTTAATATTTCTAATTTTGGGCTTTCGAAGAAAGTTTGATTCTGAGATTAGCTTATATTAAGTTTTATTGATAAAAGGGTACTATTTTTTCGATATTAGTTCAGAGTTTCTGGTTTTAGATTTTCAGTAAAATTTGAATTTTGAGGCCTTAATTGATGATGATAATTTTGAAAAGTTCAAAAAATTATGTTATTTCTCTCATAAAGGTTTTAAAATGTAGATTTTATATAATTTATATTAATCTTGATACTGATACCATAATTTCAAAAAGGTTTAGCTAAGGATATAAGAAGTTTATTAAATAGTAGTAGACTTAATTTATCTGCTATTAGAATTAATTATTTTAGATTTTTAATAATTTTATTAAAAAGCTTTTTTTTAAATTTTAGAATATTATGTTTTATTTTTATATTAAGCAATACTTAGGGCATAGTATATAACAATATTTGGGAAAAAGAACCAGTACTTTTTAGTTTTTGTTTTATATTTAACAAGAAGACTAAATTGGAAAACAACCTTAATAAAACCCCTAGCCTCGCATTATAAAAAATAATAATAAATTATAAAATCATAAAATCAAAAAAAAAAATTGTGTATACCATCATAAACAATAAAATTTTAGAGATAATATCTAGTTTTAAAAATATAATTCTTTTATTTAGAACTGAGATTTCGGTCTCAGCCAGAATTAAGCCATTTCAAAAACAAGGACAGTTAAACTCAGGGGTAAATTTTAGTAAATAAGATTGGAATCTTATTTTTAATATTAATAAGGAAATAATAGTAGATTAATTAAAATAGGTTGTAGCTTAATAAGCTAAAGCTCTAAAATATGAATTAAGCAAATTTTACAGATAGTTTAACTTTGAAAAATCCAAGAGAATAAAGTAAGTACTATCAATAAATATTAATGGTTTTAAAAGTAAAATAGGTTTTATTTTTGGAGTACATTATTAAACAATAAGTAACTTTAAATACCTAAATCACATTCCTTCAATATTAATATGATAACTTTATAGCTTTATAATTCTTTTTCCAAAATAATATATAAATTTTGCAAGGTGTATAAATGAAGTACAACTGAGAATGATTAAAAATTCTTTAAAATTGGAATATTCTTTTTATACATAAATTGTAAAATATTAGGTTCAACTAGACTTCAAAATATTCACAAAACAGAATTAAAACAAATACAGAATCCTAGCATAAAACCAAGTGTTTTATTTTATAATAATCAAAATCTTATTAACATACTTAATATTTATACTACAATACAAAGCACAAAGCAGAACTATAATAGATAAAATAAAATAAACTTATTACTTATTATAAGAATAAGTTTACTAAAGGAAGTGTACTACTTAAAAACAACTATAGTATTACTGAAGGAGTGTGCTAAATGTACAATATATATAAACCCATTACCAAAAGAAATTTAACTCTTTAATTTCAATTTGAAAATAATAGCAGATGATTTAATAGAATCATTAAGATATTCAAATCTGGTAATAGCAAATAAAGTTATCATATAATATTAAATAGAACATAAGGTACACACTTCAGTCAATTAAAATAATATTACTACAAAAATTCCTTAAAATTTTAAAGCAATGATATATCAACCAAATTACCTACCTAATTTAAATAATTTACAATTTACATCTTAAATAAAATAATATTAAATATAATGCCTATTTAAGTATTAAATCTTAATATAAAAATAATCTA
Source organism: Dactylellina drechsleri (assembly GCA_036971345.1). Classification (NCBI taxonomy): domain Eukaryota; kingdom Fungi; phylum Ascomycota; class Orbiliomycetes; order Orbiliales; family Orbiliaceae; genus Dactylellina; species Dactylellina drechsleri. The sequence continues at coordinate 18,116 of JAJTUB010000090.1, forward strand.
TTTTTCTATTATAAATGTAATAAATCTTCAACTTATATATTTATTAACACGCTGGCTTTTAAATAGTAGCGAACAATAATATTCTATTACACCTTATAATTTTAACACTATAAAAACATTTTTTGTTTTTAGTTTAATTATAAAATTCATTACTAAATTAGTACTTACATAATCAGCCATACTACTATCTATCTTCAACTATAGACCTCAATTTCTAACATTTACTACTATTACCCCAGTCTCGTCTCTAAGCCAAAACCCAAATTCTATTTTAACACTCTCAAATTCTAACTTTCACTCTATTAAATATTTTATCAATTAGGTAAAGATTTCCAGCTAACATCAAGTTAATTTTCAAAATTGAATAATAACTTCTTTAGACTATTTATTAATAAAATTTTATTGTTTAAAACCTAGAATCTTGTTTTTTTATTTATATATTATATACTTTTATTAATATTAATCTAGATTTCGGTATAGTAAATTTTACAAATCCATAAACTAATGTTCTAATATTTCACTCTATTCATCCTTATTTTCAATTTTTTCTCTTTAACCATAAAACGATTAGATACATTATAAAAACAACAACTAAACTAATACTAACCATAATATATATAAATATTTTAATTAATTATAAAAATTAAAGCAAAAATATAAAAAGCTTAAAATACTACTTTTAATTAATAGGTGAAACTATTTTCAAAATAATAACTTTTTTCAAAAATGTGATTTGCTAGAAAAATATGAGACATTTGTAGTTTCGGCTATTACCTTAGTTAAAGATTTAAACTTAAATAATTTAAATATAATATATTATAATATTATTTTATTATAATTTATTTTTAAACTAGTATTAACCTGCTTTCTAAGATTAGGAATACCTTTGGTAGTTAGAAAATGATAAATAATATTTTTAAATAAAAGCTAAAGACCAGATTATAGAAATACTGTAGAAATAATAAACTATATCAACATCCTTGCTTGTTGTTGTAAGTATTTTGATTTTTTAGGTACTGGATTTGAACTCTCCTACACCGTACTATACAGTCTTGATAATATTTCCAAGTTAAATATTAAAAAAATAGACTGTTATTTTAATTTTTGGAATTTAATAATTTATGACTTTGCTGAAGATTAGTCTAAGGTTTTAAAATATCAGGTTAATATTTATTGTTCTCTTGATAATTTAGCATCCACTGAATTTTTTTTTGATAAGGTTTTAAAAATGTATAGTACCGCCCTTTTATGGAAATTTATTATTAATATGCTTTTTTATGGTTGATTATTTATTATAAATGGATTTAGAGAATTATTTAAACCTGATACTAAAAATAGTTTTCTAAAGGAGCCAGGAGGTATACAAATATTGTATCAACATAGTCAAAAATCTTGGATTCTATTAATAAGACCAATTTAAATAATATAGCAATATAAAACCCTTCCACCTGCTAATTTAATAAAATATTATAATAATAATATTATTACTTCTTAGAATTATTATTTGAAAAATAGACAAATGGTTTTATATGATAGTGCGCAGATCACAAAACTGAAAGTAGAATTCATAATATAAAAAAACTTAAGTGGGGCTATGTAGTGGGAGATAAGTGATAACAGATAAAGGAAATTTTTCCTAATTCATAATGTGGTTGAAATTTTTATAAGTCGGCTTAGCTGCTGAAGCATGTTGTGGGTTAATATAAATCTAATTTTGACCACAGGGTATTAATAACCTTGAGAGCGCTAAAAATCATATTACTTACCCAACATTGCAATGGGATAACATAAAACAAACAAACTAGTTTTTTCAATTTTTTTGTAGTAATGCAATTATATAAAGAAGTTATAATTTATAGGATTTTTTACTCTTCATTAGCTCCTAAATTATAGTAATAGTTGCCATATAAAATTTTAATAATAAAAACTAACACTTATCAATTTAAATTTATATTGGAGCTAAATTTAGCTACAAAATCCTATAAAACTATTAAAATAATGTTAAAATATTTATATTTAAGCTTACATTCATTTTTATTTTAAAAATGATTATTAAAAAAGAATAACTGTTAAAATAATTATAAATCTAAGTACAAACATTTAATATGGTGTAATATTCTACCTATTCCAAGTACTGAAAGAAAAAGAAAATATATATTTGCTTAAGCTCCATTATCCATACTAGATATAATATCAGTATGTTATATAAGAGATCCGAGATGTTATATCCAAATTTTTTGAATTTAATTTGTATATTCAGAACCCTAACGGTCCTTTACTTGAGATATTTATTAGAATAGGCAGTAATAATGCTGTATTAGTTTTAATATTTAATGATGTATCCTATAATAGGTTTATTTTGAGAATTAAAGAAATCATCACTAATGATCTAGAGGTAATTATATATCTTTATCTTAAAAAAAGTGAAAACTTGCGGAAGGTGATTATTTGATATTATTGATTACGATGCGGTACAAAATTGATTCTGACTCCTAGGCTTATGCGTTTATAGTGGTGAAACTGGAATAGCTGTTGTTTGATATTTTTATTTAGGTAGCTAGTATTAATTTTATAATTTTGGAATTTACACTCTGTTCCCACAAATTGTAAAAATATCTGAGATAGTTACCTTTGTGATTATTGTTCTTGTGACCTTATTTTGTTAATAAGAATCACTTTCTTCTGGGGTATATAATACGTTTTATAGGTTTTTCCTATTGTTTTGATTAAATGTTGTGACCGAGAGGTATTCCGTTATTATAAGTGAAGTGAATAAACAATTATTGGTATAAAAAGGGTTGCATTTGTCTTTTTAATACTCATAAACAAAACAAGCTTTCCTCTTTTTTTTTAATATTTATAAATAAAATAAGTTTTTTTTTTTTCTTTTTTGGCTTAGTAGCTCACCCACTTTTCAATTGTTTCCTGAAGCAAAATGCTTTTTTTTATAATATAGTTATTACGGTTTTTACTTTTTTAAAAATTAGTATGTCCTTAACAAAACCTCTCTGGTAAGTTTTTTCTAGTAGAGGTCTTGTAAAAATAGGCATATTTTTAATTTTATAACTTTTTTTTATTTAATAGTTTATAGGTAGTCTCGATTTGCAGCCTTTTAAATTACAAAAATTTCGAATTTTTAAAAAAAAGTAACACCAAAATACTTCTTTCTAAGGGTAGATTTTCTGAACCACCAAATCATTTAGATATTGTTTAAGCTAATAGCAGTGATATGTTTAATATACTACATATAGATATTGTTATTGTAGAAGAATCCTTAATTTCCAAGACTTGAATATTCAATTAGTTTAAAGTAGCCAAATACAAATATAAGAATATAATAGACGGGTTAAAATAGGTGAGTAGAAGAGCTTCTCATAATATGCAATTAGCAAACAACAAAATTAGAAGTCCTAGACCATAAACAATGAAATCAGGAAGAAGCAGGAATACTAAATTCGTAGATAAGAACTAAACTATTAAAAAAATAATTAAAATAACTGATAAAGAAGTATAGGTAGTCTGGGAACAATATATATTTCCAAAATGTTTATGCAATAAGTTATTATTAATTTTTAAAAATGTTTGGTCTAAAAAAAAGACTATATATAGAAAACAATATATAATGGTTTTTTGGGATAATACAACAGAATTAATCAAAAACCTTTAAACACCAAAAAAACTTGCAGACTACTACTCGGAGAAAAGCAAAAACAGTCAAAATAAATTTATATCAAACAAAAAATTTCATAGATTAGTTTAACAAATTTTATATATTTTAGAATATCTATACCTTTCTATATCATATAGTCCCAGAAATTTTATAAATTTAATAATAATCCCTACCTCTTAAATATAAAAAAAAAATCCCTTCTTCAAATCCTAAGAAATTAAATACACTGATTAACCCCTTAATATTCCATACACTGCTAAATATTATATACCATTAATATTTCTTTTTGTTTGATTAAAATTTTTATTTTTCTTTCCTCCTAAACTAAAATACAGCAGTAACAATAAAAATAAATCCCACAATCACTATACTTAAAATTTTTCAAATCAAATTCTTAATATATTTTGTTTCTCTATTTTGCCCCAATAATCCAATACAAACCACAAAAATACAGTAAGCAAAATCTAATATATTAAATATTACAAATAAAATATTCTTCATAGCTTTTTTCTATCTAATAAGAAATCCTACTAAAAGTAATATATAAACAAGATAATCAAACCGCAGCTGAATTTAGTTAATACCAAAAAGTAGTAGAATTTAATAGAAATACCATACCTCGCAATAATTAACTATTAAAACAATCAAATAAAATATTTTTCCAGTATCTAGGCATTTAATAGTTAAAATATTTTTGTGTATCCAAAATCTAAAACATTTATAGAAGTTCGCAAAATATAAGACAATACAAATCCCCAAAAATTCACATAAGCACAGGTCATCCAAGCCTACAACCTTTATTCCAAAAGTTATTTCATATCCTGATTAACCTCAGAAGGTTATTATTCTATATAGAACAAGTTGCAACATTTAACATACCCCCATAAAACCAAAATCTATTTAAAAACACTAGTTCTGTAGGGCCTTCATCAACTATAGTAAACCAAACACCTCCCAATATCATAAATTCTAATATACCTTGGTTATAGACTAAAAACAATCCTGGAATGTATTCCAGAAATTTTAATAACAGGCTTATTAACACAAATAGCATTTCAATCATACAAGCAAATATAGAAGTTTTATAACATATCCCTTCTACCATTAAAAATAATGTTTAGAGACTTTAAAGCAACATTTAAAGTATAATATTTAATATGGGCTCTAATAATTTCTAATATGCTATATTTAATATTTAGAATATAGCAATATATCTACCTAATTTTCTAAAATAGTTAATATTAATGCTCATAACACCCCATAGCACAAAAGGTGTATACACAGAAGTATTAAATATGAAAAATAAATTAGAAATGTTTTAAAAGGAGTAAATTGATCCACTTTTTAAGCTTAACTACCCAAAACTAATACTATAAAATCCAGATTATAAGGGGTTTAACAAAATATAATAAAAATTCATAAGTATTTAAAAAAATTAATACCTTGGATAACCAAAATAGGCGAAAGAGTAAATAATCTTATACTTAAAATATTTAAAAAACAAAAAAAAAAGAAAGTAGTCTAGAATAATCTATAACAAATTATTAATCTATATATTTAAAATAAAACTTCTAAGAATGTATATAAAAATGTTGGATTTAGTTAACTTAAGCAAATTATATTTATTTTCCTATTTAATATTAAACAAATTACTATTTATTTATCAAATTTTATATTTTCAATATAAAATTTTCGGCTAACCAAAAAATAAATATATATTCAAAATCTCTTGTTATATTCTAGTTTTATTCAGATTTTTTATTATTACAACCAAATTTATGCAAATTATAATTTATTAAAAAAGATTTACTCATTATATTTTTTCTATCAAAATATAATTTCAACAAAAAAGACCTTACTAACTTCCTATATAGTAGGGGGTATAATCAAAACACAAATATTATTTGTAGCTAGGTTAAGAAAATTAAAAATTCTTATAATAAACTTTAGAGTATTGTTAATTAAAGTAATGTTTTGGATTTAACTTTTTTTAAATTCAGAATCACAGGAAAATATTTATGTAATAAAAACTTGCTAGTAGAGGACAAAAAAAAAATTCTTGTATTTACCTAATATAACCTTTTGTTTTTTATATATGAAAGAAAGCTAATTCTTAGCTAATATAATTATTAGGATGAAAGTTAAATAATTAAGGAAGTTATTATTACTTGAGATAGTATTTGTTTATACTTTTGATAAAAAATCAGTCTAAATTATTGTGAAATAGGTTGCAAAAAGAAGAACTTTGTGAGGGATATAATTTTTATTTTTATTTTTTTTTTTTCTTTTTTTCTTTCTTTTTTTCTTTTTTTCTTTCTTTTTTTTTTTTTTTTTTTTTTTTTTTTTTTTTTTTTTTTTTTTTTTTTTTTTTTTTTTTTTTTTTTTTTTTTTTTTTTTTTTTTTTTTTTTTTTTTTTTTTTTTTTTTTTTTTNTTTTCTATTTTTTTTTTGTTCTTTTTTTTTCCTTTTTTTCATATATTTCATGTATTAAGCTGATATTATATAAATACATATAATGTTGAAATTATTGGAAAAGTAGTTATATTTAATCTGTTTGTATTAGTATATTCCTTTTTTAAAAGGAGATATAGCTTGCTTGTATTTTAATTTATCATAAATTTTCCTAAATCTTGTGTTGTTGAATATATCAGAAATTTATCTTAATTAGGTGATTAGAAAAGTTAGAAAGTAGTTAAGTTATAATATTTTTACTAATATTAAGGTTATAACTGGTTACTAGAAAGAAAAACTTGCTGAATTTATAAATTTATAAATTAGTATAGCTTAAATATTTTTATGTAAGGATTTTCACATTATGTTATAAAGCTTCTAATAGCTCATTATCTAAATCCTACTAGTTTAGTAAGCAAAATGTTATAAAAATTTGAAAAAATTCCTACCCTTTTTTAGTTTTTTTACTAAATACAATTTTTATTTTTAAAGAGGTTGTGGTATACCCTAATGAGCCTATGATTTAAGCTTATAAATTGTTTATTTTTATACTTATATTATATAATAATCTTTTATAATTAATTTATTTTTTCTTTTTTATAATTTTTTTAATCTAATTTCTGAAATTTTACATAATACCTAAGATATTAAAGTAAAGATTAAATATTAATATTGACTTTTAAGAAAAAGGAACATATGATTTTTATAAAATAATATAAAATTTTAAGCTTTAGTTGTTAAAAAGATATTTTTATCTAATTTTATACTTTAATTTAAATTATAATAAATGAAAATATTTTTTATTAAAGGGTGTTATTATAATAACTTACAAGTTATAGGAATATAGATAATAATAGCTATAAAAAAAAAATAGTACTTACTATTTTTCATTTTATTAGTTTAAAATTAATTTACAATTATAGCTACTAGGCTTTATACTCTGCTTATATTATCTAAAATTAAAAAATTAATTATTTGAAAAAATAGAATATCTAAATAAATACAAATTGTGATTGAATGGGTAAAAAGTGATTACAAATTGAGAAAATTTTAGCTGATTAAATGGAAGAATTAGATTATTTGCAAATAAAAATTATTTAATTGATGGAAGAAAAATAGTCTTTTTTAGAAAAAAATAATAAAAATTAACTAAAACTTGAAAATCACATCTTTTTGTTATATGGAGAGTATGAAACTTTTATGAAAAATATAAAAAATTCTTAATTTATATATGAATAAAAAAATTCAGAATTCGATTATAATGGAGGAATAATAATAAGAACAAAACCTTTTATTATAAAATTTTTTATTAATTTTAGACTTATTTATTTTACTCTTAAGCTGGAAGATAGCAAGATTTAGAATATAAATGTTTTTAAAATTAATTTATATTTTGTAGGTTAAGATTATTAAGATTATTTAGTTCTTATATTTTTATAATATATATAATATATGTAGTATTTTGTATTTGTTAAATACTAAATTAAGATTATTACCTATAATCATAATACTTAAATATATAAACCTTTTATTTGCTTAAACAAAACATTTATAATTATTACACCATTTATCTTCTATGTTCACTTTAAATCGAAATACCATATTTAAAAAAAAAAATATAATTATTAGACTCTCAAAAAAAAAAGGCTCTTACTGATAAGAATATAAAAAATATATCAAAATCTGCAATCCATCTTAGAGTACAAAAAACATGATAAAAGAAAAACTACAAAAAATATTCGGTTTCTTTAAATAAATATTATAAAAGTAGAGAGTTGTATTAAAAAACTTTTAAAGAAAATTAGGTATTCAAAACCATATACTAATAGTTACAAAATAATATAAAAAGTTTTAGGTTAGATGTTCTAACTCTTTATAATTAAAAAACCATTAATTCTCCATCTTTAAAAGTCTTTCTAAAACAGATATTAAAAATTTTAAAAAAGCTTCCTTTCTAATATAAATTTTTTGTATATATACATATATTGTTTATAGCCTAATATTAGATTAAAATAATAATAAGATAAGAAATCACTAAAATATAATATTACAGCTTGGTAAAAAGAATAATATTTTTAATTATTTATTATAATCTATTAATTTTATATACTAAACAGTCTTGATTTATAGCATATTGTGATATTATTTCAGTATTTTTTGTAAAGTGACCAGTCCCATTTTATATTTAAAATAGCTATCAAGATTAATGGAATAATAAATACTATCTTTCTTAATATTTTAAGAAAAACATCCTATTTTAGGATTAATATTTTATTATTTAACTGGGGATTAACCAAGACTTATTATTTCCAAATTTAAAAATTTTATTTTACTCAGATTTATTATGAAGTGTTTTACATCTACACTCCAAATTATAAATGTAAGATTAACTTCAAAATTGTTTATAAGATAGGATCTCTTAAGTATTTAAAAAATAAATTTGTTAATGGCCTTAAATAAATTCTTGGTACCTAATTTGGATTATCAGTCCTTAATATTTCCTGCTACTATTAGTATTTTAACCAAATTTTTTGGATCTTATGTCTCAATTTCTTATTTAAATACAACCTACCCAATTTTACCTCGCTATATTAACTCATCAAAATATTATAAAATTCGACTATTTTATAATTAGCACCAAGGTTAGATAAAAATTCCAAAACATTCAAAACCTAGTTCCAGATTAACAGCTAGTAGTATAGATATAAAAGATTAAAGTAGGAACACTTACTTCTACTGAAATAAAAATAACTTATAATTCAGATATTATAACTAAAGAACTGAGAACCTTAGCAAGAGTCATATCCAAAATTTCTATTATTAAGTAGAGTATATATTAATTATAAAAAATTCCCACTATTAGTATTAGATTCTTATAACAATTAATAAACAATTTTAGAAGGATATTTTTATTATATTCTTTATTAAGTCTATATATTACAATAAATTCCTTATAATATATTCTGTATTAAATTATAATAATTTACTTATTTTATATTAATTTAATAAATAATATGAATTTATTAAGAAAGTCCTTACATAATATTACTTTCTTTATAATTTATTCACCATTTTAGTTTATATTTGTTTAATGTTTTTTTATTAATTTATAATTTAAGTTCTTTTTTATCAATTCCTCTACCTCTGTAATAGCAAAGAATATATTAATAAAGTGATAGAACACAAGCACAAGACTAATTATATTAAAAATAATTGAATTATCAAATGATGATTATTAGATATTTCTCTTAAAACAGGCTATTTTAAGCATTATCTTTGATTTTGGTTTAATTTTAGATGGTATAGTCAATTTTAATACAAACTTTATAAATTAAATAACAAGTTCTTCTAAAGGAAATATTTAATTTTATACTTCAAAATATATTTAACTGCAATCTAGTCTTTTTATTTTTAAAAAATAAAAATATCTTTAATAATTTGTTTTTTTATTTTCCTGAAAACTGTTATAACCACCCAGTTAGTCAAATATAAAGCGAAGAAATAAAGTAAGGAAAAATTTTTTACTAAAATAAAAAAGCTTATATACAAAAACAAAATACTAAAAAAGTAAATATAAGAATTTTATGAACTATAGTTTAATATCCAGAATTTAATCACACAAACTTTATAAAGAGTATAAAGAATATTATTGGCTTTAGAGGATTTTAATAATACCTATAACAATACAGAAACAAATTGGGTAAAATTTTGGAAAGGAATAAAATTGTATTTAAAATTAATTTAAAATTATATAGAGAGGTGGGGTCTATTTTTTAAATTTACAATATTTAAATTAAGTCTTAAAACTGGCAATCTTCTTTGTTTTTTATTTTAACTCAACAAATTCTTAGTTATTTGCTTTGTTTTTGATTTTATGTTGTAAATTTGTAGAAGTTTATTTAGCTGTATGGTTATATGATTAATAGTATTTATTTTACTTTTATATTTTTCTAATACTTTAAATGTTTTTGTGTTTAATTTTATAAATATTTTGGAGATTATTTTCTTGATCTTCTATGTAAATTTGTTTAAGTGTTAGAGAGTGCTCAAATATTTTAACAAATTATTATATATATATTTATTTTTGATTTTGAAGAGTTTATAGCTAATTTTTGGTTTTGACTTATTGATATTATACGTTATCTTTGTTTATGCTTGGAAGATGGGGACCATATACCTAGAGGCGGGTCATATATTTATTAGGCATTTAACATTTTCATATATATGGATTATTCATATTACATAGAAATGTTTGTTAATACTATCATTAACCAATCTTTGGATATTTATTAATTGATTGATAAATATTTTGATCTTAACTTATTTATTGTTCTGATATTAGTTTGTTCGTTAATTAATAAATTGTCGAATATTCGTCATTAGGTATTTTTCAGTTAATTACCAAATATTTATTAATAAACAAAAAAATAACCAACAGTAAAACCTAAAGTAGTATTAAAATACTCCATTACTCAATTATAAATAATATAAATCTATTACCTTTAGTAAATTGTATATATTAAAAAATTATAATAGAAACTATTGCTTTTAGGCCCTTTATTATAACTTTAATATCTCTATTAATATGTATAAACTTAAATATTGTATTTATAAGATCAAAATATAAAAACATTTCTTGCAAGCTTGCATCATTTAAATTAGAGTTTAAACTATTGAATACATTATTTATTAATTTTTTAATTAAAGATATTAAAATAGTTTGTAATAATTTTTAATTAATTTTAGATTATATATATTTTATTTTTATAAATATTTCAGAAATACTTTTTAGATTGAAATTAAATATGATATTTATATTACAAATATGGTAAATTCTTTATAAAAAAGATATTATTTATTATTAAAATATATTGTTTATTTTATTTACAATTTTAAACCTTACATTTATATCAAAAATGCTATAGGTAATGATTATTATAAATATTATAACTTATGTCTAAAATTTTTTCCTATAGTTATTTTTTAAATGGGGTTAATTTAAAATTCGGCTTATATAAAAACATAACTTTTAAAAACTTATAATTAACTATTTATATTAGCCCTATTATTAGAAAAATACTAATTTTTTTTAAACATATTTAAAAATTTTTTATTAATAACATTTAAATTAGTTTAAAAACTTTGAAGATAATTTAAAAAAAGGGAGCTAATATTATATTAATATTTAAATTTGATAGTCTTAATTAAATATTATAAATATTTTATTTTTATAAGAATTTGATCCTTTTTTTTATATAAAATTAACTTACTAAGATTAAATAATTTGGGGAATAAAAGTTATAAAATAACATAAAAACTATATATTTATAATTCTACTTAAAAACAAAACCTTAAAGTTAGAAATAATTTATATAAACTATATTAAAAGTCTTAAAACACTTTTATTAGTTACCCAGATTTATAATATTATATATTTTTAAAAATTCAAAATCGAGTTCTGCCAATTTGATATTTTGGTTTATATAAAGTAAAATGTTTTTTTGTAATTTTTTTGTTTAATTATTAAAGAGATTTGTTTATATAAATTAGTTAGCTCACATATAGCCTTTATGAGGGACCTTACAAAGAAATATAGTTCTTCTTTAATATTTTAAAATCTTGTGTTGGATAATTTTAGTGATTAAAGGTGTCTTATAAGTGGTGGTAATTTGTTTGTTAAATTTTATTAAAATTAGATCATCTGATTTTATATCTATTTTAGTCTTATTAAAATTTTTTATTTTACCTAAATAATATATTTCAAATTTTAAAATTTTTGTTTATATTAATATGTGAAATACTGTTTCCTTAATGCTAAATATATACATTTTTTCTAATCCTAGCCTTTTACAAAATCTTTTTTATCTACAATATAACCCAATCATAATAAAACTCCCGTTTTATAATCTAATAAAATTTAAGTGTTTAAATCTTAGTTCACCCAAATTTATAATTAATAAGAAATTATTTGATATAAGAAAAATAAATTAAAATATTAATACCTAATACCAACATTATAATAATTTTATATTTAATAAAAAAGTAAGTAATACTATAGAAACTATTTATAAATACTATCTACAATAATATAATATTTCTAATTATATAAGATTAATATCCGAAAAAATATTTTATAAATTTATTCCAAAGTTATACTAAAAAATAGGTAATTACTTTATTATTATCATTTTCCTCCTACTAAGTAATATAAAATAAATAAAATTAAAAATAATTAAATAGTTTTATATTAAAAATATATATATACACATACTATCCCATTACAAATTTCTATAGCCGTTGAAAATACAATTTAAACCTAATAACTTCATTTTTAACAAAAACTTCAAAACAATTTATAATAAAAATATAATAGTAATCTCAGTAAAAATTACACTAAAATAAAATATTCTAAAATAGAAAATTTAAAAACTAAAGCAAAAATATAACTATAACTAAAATAAAAAATAAAAAAAAGTAAGGCCATTTTTTTTTTACCAATCTCCACAAATAAAACCAAAATATTATCAAAAATAAAATTAAAAAAATATAATAAAGTACAAAATAAATTTCATAAAAAAAACAAGTTAAAAAAAGAAGTATAATTATTAGAATAAATAAAGTAGACGGCTACCCAGATCAGTAATATTATAAATTAAAGTAGTTTGTGATAGTAAATATACAAGAAAAGTATAAATTTATTATGATTTTATATAAATGGCTGCTTCTATTTTGAAACTTCTGAGTGTATTGTGCAATCCTATCTTAACAAGAAGGAGTAATAAAATCCAGTAATAAAATATTTTAATTTTATAATATCCTAATTTGAGGTAGTTCGCAACAACTATTGCTTATTTTCCCAGTAAAAGGAGACCTATATTAACAAAAAAGACCTAGTTAGCACACACTATGTGGTTTTACCGCCCTTTTATACCAAAATAGTAACAAATAATATTTGCATTTATTATCCTAATAAATAATAATATGTCCAGCCTTATTTCAACAATCTATATAGGAAAGCAAAAATATATAAATAATTTGAAAAGTACAATGCAAATTTTCAACCATAGCAATAAGAATAATTGTAAGAAAATTAATAAAAAACAGGAAAGAATCATAAAAAAGAACCCTAGTATATATTAGAAGAGGGGATAATTCAGTATTATACTTTATATAAAAAACATCTAATAAGTATTAATAATATTTAGATTCAAACTCAAGCTTTCCATCTGATCAGAGGAAAACTTTTAAAAATAGGCACAAATTCCAACCCTCAATCTAGGTAACAGCTTTTTTAGGACTAGCTTAGATAAAACATTCAGATTTAGTTTTTTCAGTTAATAAAAGAGCAACGCGACACAAATTACTATTAGATAGTAAAGGGAGATGGTATCTGAATTAGCATCAACTAATTCACTAGTGAAGATCAAAGAAAAATACAATCGAATAACAAAAATAATACAATTTCGGAAGAGACGAAACAATTTGATAAAAAAAGTAGGAGTTCTTCACACCCTAACTAAGGCAAACATTACAATTTTTATTAAGAAAGACAATCAATAATTCATTTTTAAATTGACTGATAATTTTAATTGAATATCTAATATAATTAGTTATTATTATGAAGAAAGTTGATACAATATACAGTTTATTATGAAGTAGTAGGCTATCAATCCTTCCACAAAAATTAAAAACTTGCAAAATTTCAATTATAAAGTAAAAGCTACGCATAGAAAGAAACCTAAAACCACAAAAAATTTAAACACCAAAAAACTTCCGGTTCCCCCTTTATTTACTCCCGAACTAATTTCTACTATAACTTTTAAAAAGTCTAGTAATAATAGTATCCTTAAGAAGTCCCGTAAAATCTGTCTGCTTTTAAATAATTTCGTCTAAGAAAATATATAATTTTTGGTGTAGAGTTAATTATTATTTCTATTTGTAAATAATTTTCTTATCGGGTTTGTTTTTAGTAGTTTTGTGTACCTTTTTATTCCATAATATATTATGGGCCAGCAGCTATCTATAATTAATTTGAAATGTTATTTTTATTATTTTTTTTTTCAAAAAAAGTTGCTTAAATTTTCACTTTGTATAATTTTTTTAGATATATTCTAAAATACTAAAAAATTAAATTGTAAGAAATTATTTAAGTACATATATACACTACATTAATAGAAAATTTCAACAATAAAAATAAATAAACAAAAAGTCAAATATTTGATTTATAATTATTATTAATATATATACAATAATCTTTTTTTTAGGGATTTGTATCTTACATATTTGTATCTGAGATATAACTATTATTATCAAATATAAATAATTGCCTAATATTATTATTACCACTTTTCGCATGTATATTGTTAATGTTATCAAAGTTTTCTTTTGGTAGATTTCTGTGCAATTTGCTTTTAGTTAAATCCATATCAAACTAGATATATTCCATTAAAATATTAAGATTTATAGTGTTTTAAGCACCTTCACAACTAGAAACTACATAAATCTAATAGTTCTTTAGTGAAAGGTTCGCCATATAATAGATCAGATAATCCTATTATATAATGTAACTCGCAGATTTAAACTTATTTTTTATAATCCTCTCCAGTTTTTTTAATTCTTCAGTTTTGAGAAATATCTTTTAAACATTACTTCTAATTTCCCAAATTACTAGAACATTCTTATTATAGCCCTATTTGATTTTGATATAAATTATAAAATATCTTATAAACTTATTAGCCTTAATCTGCCTAGGGTTAATAACATCTAGCCCTTTATTCTTTTTATTTAGAAAAATAATAGATAATAGTTTATGTTTTATACTATATCTTCCTATTAAAATAACTTATTAATATTCAATTTTTAATTTTTTTATAATTATTTAGTTTATATCTAATTTTTGTTCTAGTCTATAAATGTAGCTTATAGGAGGTCCTTAGATAACAATAGCAAGAAACTTGCTAAATTACCCAGTATATCTCATGAATATTTTAACCCGGCAATCGTTGAAACATTGACCATTATGCCAACAGAAAACTTATTACTTGCCATTAAAAACTATATTAAACTTGTTAACATCAGTTAACTAATTAATTAATTACTTCTATATATCTAAAAATTACTCCTATAAATCTGAAAATTACTCTTATAAATTTAAAGATTATTCTTATAAATCTAAAAATAATTCCTATAAATCTGGAAAATACTCTTAAAACTCCGGTTATGAATATAGTATTATCCTCCCACCTCCTTCTTCAACTCTCCTTGAAATATATGCTAATTTTATGTTTTACATCTTTAATTAATATTATTCTAAAGCATCAAGCAACTTAGCTATATCAGCACATTTATCATTTACTCCAAAATTACTTAATCCTTAATTAGATTTTATTACAACCTCAAACCATCTAATTATATTTAAAATTATTTAATAATAATAATACCTATTTTTCTATAAAAGAGTAAATTTTGATAAAAAATATTAAAAAAATTTTAATAAACTTTCATAATTAAATTAAAAAATACTTCCACAATTAAGTTTAATTAGCCTATTAAAAATTTAAAAATAATATCTTCTTTTAAATTTATTAAAAAATCTTTTCTTATTGACCTTAAAGAACAATTCTTTATTAAAAAATATATTAAAATTTTCTTATTCTATTAAAATATTCAAAAACTTAGCTACTATTATAAAAACTGTATATATATTCTTATATTATTATCCCTTCTGAATTTCCTTTCTTAAATTATAATAAAAGGTGTATAATAAGAGATCTAATTTATTAAGGGAAACCTTATTTAATATAATTAAAACAAAATTATTTTTTAATTAAAAAATTAAAAGAAAAATTATAACAAATAGAATATAACTATTTAAAATTTAAAATTAAAAATTAATAATATCAACAAAAATTATTTTAATATTTTTTTTATTAATAATTTTCTAAAAATTAATAATTGCAAGGTCTAATGTTTTGAAAGTTTTTAAATTCTTATTTTTAGTTTGATTTATTACAATATTAAAGGCTTTTTTAACTAAAAAAATAACACTTTCAAAAATAAAAATGTTTTTATTAGATACTATTATTTTATAAAATCTGGAAATTATTTTTAATATATTTTTATATTTTTTTATATATTTTAGTTTAATAAAACTAAAAAAAAATTTTTTAGTTTAAGGTTTTTTTTATAACATATTTAGTTTAAATTTATATATAATTAGTTTATTAATTTATAAAAAAAACCTAATTATCTACTTTATTATATAAAACAGTTTATAACAAATACTATATTTATTTAAAACATAATATAATAAAAGTCCAGAATAATATTATTGTTGAAATATACTATATACCTAATATATATAATAACCTAAATTTATATTAATACAACTATTCAAATTTATAAACAAAAATACTAGTACAAATTAAAAAATAAAACAAAAACACTATAATTACCTATTGCTATATTAATCTTATTCTATATAACATACTTTAATAATAATAAATCAAAAATAAAATTTTAATTTTATAACCCCTATACATCATAGTATTAAAAAGTTATTAAAAATCACTTTCACTAAATTTTAAATGTATTGGATATATTAAATACTTCAGACATTTAGTTTAAGTCTTCTATTTTTGTTATAATAAAAAACAAAAAAAATATTAGTTTTTTGTTTAAAATCTTAGATAAGGAATTATATAATTTATTTATTATTAGTTTATAAAAAGAAATTTTTAAATAAGATAATATTATAACTTATTTTTATTAGAAAATTTAAACTCAAAACTAATTATTAAACTTTTTAAAAAAAATTTTATTTATCTCTATCCCTTATTTTTTTTTTACATTCTTTTTTGTATTATCTTCAAAAAAATATATATACAATACTAGCAGTTAAATTACAGGAAATTGACAAAATAATTAATATAATAAATATAAAATGGGTATATAATTTAATATAATACTTTTTAATTTTGTTTTGGATAACCCTAGAACTGAAACTAAGGAAAGCAGCTATTATTATTATAAAAAAAGCATTTATTAAAGTGGTAAACTAAAAGTAGTTATTGTTATTAAACATTGGCTTTTCTTTCATTGTATAGAATAAACTATTTTATTTATATAATCTATTTATTTTCTAACTTTATTATATATAAAAAACATATATTATTGGAAAGTCGAGCTGTAATAACAATAATTATTAATATAACTAAAATACTTACACATTTTTAAATATTATTTATAATATAACTCTAAAATATTTCATCTAAGAAGGGAGATAAATTTAATATAAAGTATTTATATATTTCATCTAAATATTCATTACATAATATAAGAATATAAAGATTAATTTTTTTAAATATACCTAATATTTAAAAAATCTCATCTACAAGATTTAATAAAAACGGCTTTTAATATTCAAATTTCCTAACTAAAATAATCAGATTCTAAACAATATAAAAAGAGTCTAAATTCTTTATAATATTAGAAAAATTTAAACTAAAAAACACCAGATTTATATTAAATAAAAATAATTTTAAATTCCTAGTAATTAAAAGCAAAATTTAACAATATAAAACTATTAACAAAAATAAATTTATAAAAATTTATATTTTAATAATTTAGTTAAAATTTTAAGTATAATTTATATTAGTAGAGTTATTTAATTATTTATATTATCTAAATATTTTAAATAATTTGATTATATAGTATTAATATGCTTAATTTTTTTGGGAATGGGCTTAACCTACCTAGAACTCTAATTCACAATTTAAAAATTAAATATCTAAATCTAACAACACATTAAATGATAATTAAGTAATTAATAACAAGCAAACAAATAAAGGAATAATAAATAAACAACAAATAATTAATACCTAAATTTAAATGATAAAAAAAATTGCAAATAGTATTTCTATGAAAGATATTTTTGTAAAAAGTAGTCACTGTGGTTTTTAAACTCTATATTTTAGTAACATTATTAATTTAAATTTTTTATAAAACAGAGGGACTTCTTCTTCCTATATAACCTAAGTTAAATCTATTCTAAAAATACTCCTATTACATAAAATCTATTTATAATATTACTTGAAGTACTATAGTAATTAATTAATATTACTATAACTCATTTTTATTATAATAAAGTATTATTCATTTTGCTCCTTTTAACTAATACTAAGATTAATAAGTTATATAATATAATTAATTAACCTCCTAGTATTATTATTTTAGATATTTTAAAAGTAGCTAAACTAAATTTTAGGTAACTTAAAGTATAAAAATAGCTTTATTAAGAATATATTTTCCAAATATTAATATAATAAAAAAATTTAATTAATTATACAATATACTTAATAAAACTTTTGTTAATATCTTAATAAACATAAATCTTACATAAAATTAGTATTCTTTCTATTTTTTAGTAAATCTCTATTTTTATATGATTAAACTACCACTCAAGTATAATACATATTTCGAAATTAATGTGAAAGGATTTACTTATTTTAAATATTAAAAATATAGAGAATTCAAATTACTAAATAATTAAAATTATTAAACAAAAAGGAATATTTGGCCTATATAAAATTATACTGAGCTCTAATTTATTTTTTGAAATTTCAATATTTTTTTATATTTAAATACTTAGTTCATTTTTAAACCATATTGTTATAAAAATTATATAAAAAATAAAACCTAAAATATATTTTATAAAAACAGATAAACTTTCCAGGATATGGAAAAAAACTAAAAACTGATTTTAACTATTATTACTAATAATAATAAAAGAATTAATAATGTTTTTATAAGAATTACAATTTTTATAATAAGATTTGTTTATAATAATTATACTCTATAACTCTATTTAATAAATAATGATAGATTATAAATTATTTTTAATATAACTATTTATAATACCTTCTTATAAAAATCTTAATTTGCTAAATATAACTAATAAAAAAAATTAAATATTTATTTTTAAAAAAAATAATTATATTTTTGTTTTAATAACTAAAAACTTTGAATTTGTTTAAAAAATTTTGGAAAATATATAATAGTATAAATATAAAATAGAAATCTAATTAAAAACAATTACTTTAAAAAAAATATAATAATATTAAATCTGGTTTTAATAGGTTTAATTTTTTATTATATAAAAAATATCATTTAAATGTAAACTGGCTTCAGTTATCTGTTAAATTAAAATAAGGAATTTATTATTAATACCCCTAGTATTAATATAAAAATCTAATATTAATTATTTTTATTTGGGATACTGCAGTCTTTAGACAAATGGTAATTATTTAAAAAACCTATAAGGTTCTAAGTTTTACTAAAGCCTAACTAAAATACCTGTTTAAAATATATTAAATCTTATTTTCTAAAATTTAGTTAAGCTTTTTAAAACTATTTTTAATTGGTGTAAAAAATTTAGATGAGTAATTTAATTATTTTTTTTTTATTTTTTCTTATATTTTACTGCCTTTAATATCAGCATACTAATAGCCAATCTTATAGCCTTTATACTTATATATAGATTTACTATAGTAAGAGTTAGGAAAACAAACAAGAATACAAAATAATAAATTTAAAAAATCCATAAAAGTATTTTATTAAAAGTACTAAGTAATATAAAGGTTTTTATATTACTTATAAAACAGGATTTTTAATAAAAAATAATTATAAAATTATTAAATACTGATTGCTTTATTAGTAGAGAATTTTTTTAAATAAAATCTAGGCTAAATTATAAAATCAAGTTTATGATTATTATATACTAATACTGTAGTAGTATTCTTCTTTATTAAAAAGTAACCTATATTATATAGTTTATAAATTTATTATAACCAAAGTTAACATATATAAATTTAAATAAAAGTATCTATAACATAATTTATAAAATAGAATAAACTCTTATACTAATTATAACACCAAATCTGAGAGTAAAAATGAATATTATTTATTATATATACTTATTACACTAAAATCTAGTAGAAATATAAATTTAATAAAATGGTAATACTCTTTTATACAAAGAATAAAAATAGTAATAATTTATAAAAATCTTATAAAACATTAATTCTATAATAAGACAGGAAAGTTTATATATTATGATTAAAATAAAATATATAGGACTTAATTAACTTTGTTAAATAAAATTCATTTTAAAACTAAATATTTTTAAAGCTTGTATCATATTTATTTTAAATTAAGTTTAACTAGATTTAACAAAATTTTAATCTTTTTGTACTTCTATTTTTAAAATTAATATATTCCCATCTCTTTATTCAAAATCTTTTGATTTATGTGTAAATAAAAATAATAAATAAAAGTGAGTTGTGATATATTTGAATTAAATGTAAATAAAGATTATTTAAATTTTATTAGTATTTCATTATCTAGATTTAAGAAATATATATATTTATATAATTGTTTGTTAATAAGCTTATATAACAACTTAATTTTAATAATAGAGCTTGTAAAACAAATTATGCAACAATTTATAAAATAAATCAAAAAAATACAATAATATAATAAAGTATATATTATTTAAATATAAGATTATAAATAATATTATTACAATAAAACTATACTAAAGTTAAGTAGATATAAATAGCCTTATGTATTACAATAACTAATATAAAACTAATTTATTTAAATATAAATTAGCTTAGTACTCATTTATTATATATTACAAAACCTTACTTATAATTTACAAAAAATATTTCTATCATCAAAATTAAAATAATACAACACATAATATAAAAAGAAATAATTTAAATTCTAAAATTACTAAACATTAAACTTATAAAATATTATTTTATTATAAATTAATTTCATTATTAATATTATTAATATAAAACTTTTTTATATAACTAACTTATGTAGATATAAATTAAAATAATAATTAAGTAAATAATTAAGTTATCTTTTAATTTTAGGAATAATATTATCAGTTAATCTAAAATAGTTATATTTTTAGTTTTATAGATTAGTAATTCTACTTAAAGCATTATTATACTAATAATAGTTGTATTAGTTAAATAAGATACATAACAGTTTTTTTTTAAGATTTTAAATTGATTTTTAGATTAGTAAATCAGGTACTAATAAAGGCAGAAGTAATTATATACAATAATAACAATGAACAAAATAGTGTTAACTATAAAGAAAGTTTTTAGATTTATTAAAAATATTAAATTTTTAAAAAATTTAAATATAATTATATTATAGAAATTCTAATCTTACTATAACTAACCCTCCATTTTATATTTCTTAGAAATCAAAGTTATTAAAATGAAAAAAGTGGGTCTTTTTAGGGATGTAAGCACATCAGTCTATACCACGTGATACTTCTGCTTTTACTTAAAAAAACCTTCCTTTTTAAGCTAGTGGTATAACTTTTTTAAGAAAAAAGGAAAAGAAGGGATATCAAATTTTGGGCTTAAAGCTGAAGGTGATTTCTATAATATTAGCTATTTTCAATATAAAAATATTAAATTTATTTTTTAATATTTTACTATAAAAATATTAAAATTTAGTTAAAATATTAGTTAATATATTATCTTTATTTAATTAAATATATTTAATTATAATTATGGTGATAAAAGTAAATATCAAATATAAATTTTATAATACAATATTTAAATTAAAAACTTTTAAAATAAATACTTAAAATATAAACTTTTAAAGTTAGGAATGTGGAGTAAGTATATTATTTGGAAATTATTAATACTTGTTATTTATGAAAACTATATGCGAATTTCCAGAATCTGAATAATAAAAAATTTAATAATAAGGAATTTAATGACAAAAAACTTAATGATGAGGAATTTAATGATGAAGAATATAGATATGTTCAAAATTGGGAGGATATTATCAAAACTACATTATATCAAAAATCTAAGTATAATATTGTTTTTTTTACATATTGCAATTTTTAACTATATGATATTGTTAAGGGATTTGAAAATGTGAATTTAAGAGGTGCCCTTATGGACTTTGTAACAATATTATTTAGCTTGTTAGATGAAAATTATAATATACCAGCTGTATTTGATATTGATATATACAAAATTTACTTCAAATATTTCAACAAATTATCAACTATAATATTTATTAGAGATATAATTATTCGAAATTATCAAAAACAGCCATAAGGAACAGAAATTAAGAATAAAAAGGAGATTAAAAATAAAAAGAAAACAGAACATAGCGAGAGAGTTAAAAACTCAGAAAATTATAAAAAAAGAAAAATAAAAAATTAGACCTCTAAGATATTTCTCTCATTTCTTTTCACCTTATTATTAAGTTTCTTTGTTTTTTTTTTTTTTTTTTTTTTTTTTTTTTTTAAATTTTTTTTTGTTTTTTTTATTTTATTTTTTTTTTTTTTAATTTTTTTTTTATTTTTTTTTTTTTTTTTTTTTTTTTTTTTTTTTTTTTTTTTTTTTTTTATTGTTGATTTTTTAATATATTTTTTTTTAGAAAATCAAAATTTTTGGCTAATACCTTATTTATTAAAAATAGTGTGATTTTGCAGACTGTGTTATTTTTATATTATTTTTTTAATACTATTTAAAATAAATTATAATAAGAAGAAAATATTGTTGTATAGTTTATATATATTATTTAAAAATTATATTATTTTTTATAAAATTATACTAATTAAAATCTTAATAAAATCTGGTCTCTGAAGTTGATTAAGCAGGGTGGTTATTTAAAAATAAATAATTAATATAATAAATTAATTATTATTATAATCTACTGATATTTGCACGGAAGTATATATCAAAAGTTTTTAAAATACACACTTTTATACCTTTATTTTCAATAAATAAGGTATGTTTTTTGATTTATAGGGGAAGATAAAATAATAACTTTATTACTTATTAACCAAAAATTTTTATAAATTGTTTATTTAATTTTAGAGCTTTTTATTATTTTCTATGTTTTTACTTTTCTTTGGATTTGTTTTTTAACTCTAGTATATTAACCTAAGGAGTATATTAATTTTAAAGATATGTTAATACTACTATCCATAAAATTAGACTTCATTATTTTTGAAATTGAAAAAATTATTAAATTAAATATAGAAGTTATTAAATAAATTATATCTGCAGGTCTTTTTCTTCCTAATTTTCCAAACTCTACATGAGAAAAAATTTGTTATATATATATAAAAATATAAATACAACTAAAAGATAGATAAAACAATTATTTTAAAACAAATAAATTAAATATTTAGAAATTTAATTTTTTTGTTGCTTTTTTTAACATTTATTTACCCCAAATTAGTTTAGCTTTAAATCAGGCTCCAAAACTATACCTTAAGTTAATATAGATTAATTTAGAAAATTTTGGTTTAACTAAAAGCTTAGCAACTAAACTTGAATCTTTTTATATAAACAATTTACTTTTAGAAAAAAAATATTAAAATATTATTTAAATTTTGGTTCAAGAATATAAAAATAATTTTTTAATGTTTCCTACTATTAAAAAAATTATAATTATACGAATTTTTTTATTATATTATTTTTTATGCGAGATCACAGTTCTGTCTTTATCAATATTATAATTTTTACTTTAATTAATATTTTTTTGATTTAAGAATATATCACATTTTCTCTATTTAGTTGTCTTTTTATTTGTATCAATAAATTCAAAATTAAATTTATATATAGAATATAAAGATTTAATTTTATTAAATATAGGCCCACTAAGGAGGTTTTTTTTTTTATTATAACATAAATGTATAAATATTACTCTCAAATTTTAGTATTTTCTGATATTATTCTTAATTTGTTTTTTTAAGATAACAGTATTGCTCCCAAACCACCTGTAATTTATACAACAATTGGATATGGTAGTAGCTTTAAGTGTCAATCTTTTGCTTTATTTTCTTGATAATCTTATTTTTTTTCTTAATGGTTTTTATTATTTTTTGTTTATGTTGCTTTTTTTGTTGATAATATTTAGCAAATATTCTAGTATTTTTTTATTTTTTTTTATCAGCCTTTTTAGATCTTAACTGAATGTCTAAAATAATTACATATCTTACTTACAGTAATCCTACATAAACTAATTATATATCATGCGGAGACAGTTATTAAAAATTTAATTAAAATTAAAAAGAAAATTCTAAAAAATTTAAGTGAGGTAGTATTGGATATTAACCAAAAAAAGACTATAGTTAAAAAAAGCTTAAATATAAATTTAATTTTTGAATAAAATCTTTACTTTTTTCTAATAACTTCTTAAGGTGATTTTTAATTTTAAAATAGAAACTAGTTATATTAGACTAATAAATATTTAAAATAGCTATAAAAGGCGGCTTATATATAATAAATATTATTAGTGATATTTAATTATATAAAATAAAAAGGTATTTATACTTGTATAATAAATAGTCTAACTTTATTATAATTTTAGAAAATAAGTATATATATTTTCTAGAAATTTTACTAAAGTAAATTATACAAAAAAAAAAATTATTTTAATAGTTTTTTTAGTAGTATTTTAAAGTTCCTAATTCTGGGCTATTTAGTTTTGATAATTTTAATAAATTTAAGAACTTCAATTAATTAATTATATTATTTTATTAACTTTGTTTATTTTATTAGCTTTATTCATTTTAACAGCTTTACTCAGTATTCAAAATACTTTTGAAAGATGGGGGTTTAATTATCTTTTTTTTTGGTATATATTATATAGCTACTCTCCTTACCCATATAATAAAACCCTTTAAAATTTAAATCTATTTTTTATATAATTTACACTAACTTCTAACTCACAAATAATAGATAGTTGCCATAATTAAATATAACACAAAAAAGTACTAAATTAAATATATTTTATATAATAATTTAATATAAAATCTTTTATGTATTATGTTATAAATAGGATTTATGTATTTATAATATTTATTTATTTTTTATTATCTTTTTTTTGTTTTTATTTTTTTTTCATCCTATTTTTGATAAAGTTCTGTTGCTTTACTATATCTAACAATATTTTATTTAATATAAATAAAGATTATTATGAATTATTAGCCATTATGTAAATTTTTTAAAATTATTAGTTTGGTGTTGCTAAAAAATAAAAATCAATCTTGCTGGATTTTATCCTATTGTTTAAAAAAAAAAACAGTTATATAAGCTGCTTAATATAATTTTATACTTTAGATTTTAAATCAACAACTAGTTAAAAGAAATATTATAAATAAAAAAAAAAATTCCCAAATTTATTACAAATATTGGGAAATTGAATTTACAAAGGACGAAGAAGATGCTTTTAAAAAATTAAAATAAAATTATCTTCAAAGGAAGGAAGGAAAATGGAGAAAACAAGAAAAACCAAAAAAACCAGAAAAACTAAAAAAAAAAATTTTAACAAACCAGTTTATGATTTACTTCTATAGTGTAGAGAAAAGTGAGAGTTATTGTAAAAATAAATTTTATTAGTTTAGAATATGTATTATAATAATGTTTATATTTTATATATTTTACTAATTTATTTAGAAAAAAGTTATTATTATTTGGAAATCCTTCTCAATATTTTATAATATTAAAGATTAAACACGTTTAAAATTTAAGGTACTCAAAAATTTACATACAATACAAGTTAAACATGTGATAGTAAATTTTAAAAAATATAAAATCTACTAAAATAAATTAAATATAATTTTATTAAACAAATATAATATGATAGATAAAAAAGGTTTTATACCATAGTATTGGGAGAATACTATAATACTATTATAACTAAATAAGAATATAGAAGTTACAAATACAAGTAGAAACAAAAATAATAATAAAAATGGAAGTAAAAACAGGAGTAGAGGTAGTAGTGGAAGTAAAAATAAAAGTAGGGGTAGAAACAACAATAGAAGTAGAAGTAGGAGTACAAATGAATAAATTATATTCCTTCTATTTAATAATATTAAGAAGTTTGGAAATTTTTAGAAAAATTTCTAAAATCTATCTATATCAATGTTTTAATATATAATATTATAAATAAATATTTTAATTTTTATTTTTAGTAAGTTTTATTTAATTTAGTATTATATATAGATAGCCATTTTCTTATTATAATTGAGAGGAAAAATAATATTTCTTGATTATTTAATATTTTGGCTTTTTTTCCTATACCACTTATATAAGAGTTTTAACCTCAAAATTTATTTAGAATTTGTGGGATAT
Organism: Dactylellina drechsleri; assembly: GCA_036971345.1. Classification (NCBI taxonomy): domain Eukaryota; kingdom Fungi; phylum Ascomycota; class Orbiliomycetes; order Orbiliales; family Orbiliaceae; genus Dactylellina; species Dactylellina drechsleri. Next base: position 44,434 of record JAJTUB010000090.1, read on the forward strand.
TTTGAATAAGTTTAAAATAACTTTACTACAAATACTAAGATTTTTGTGGATTATTAAATAGGTGTTGTTATTTATTTTACTTATGAATTTTTTAATGAAAGCATTTTTGGACTAGGAGTTTTATTAATAGATATTAATAATAAAATAGGGATATTTCTTAGAATAATCAAATAACTTAAACTTACATTTTTTTTAGATAGAATAACTATAATTTTATGCTTTTATAACATTATTTTAAGATATATATAGGCTTAATATTATATTTAAATTTAGAATGACTGATAAATTAATGTATAGCATGAAGGATGGTTATTTATATATTAATATAAAATTAATTAGCCTTGCAATATAGATTTGAGTTAATTATATTACATTATATTACAAAAGCATAAGGTTGCTTATGTACCCACCATTAATCTATATTATTCATTCATTGTATTTTAGGTTTTTTTTTTTAGTAGATAAGTAATAAAACGAATGGATAAGAAACAAAAGATAATTAAAATAAAAATAAAAAATAATTAAGTTAAGATAGAAAACAAAGAACGTTTAAATAAATAACAAATGTTTGAGTAACAAATAATGAATGAATAGTTAATAATAATGATAATTTAATTTTTTCTTCTTTTTTAAAATTTTGTATTAATAACTATGCTATTTCTTTTTCTGTAAACAGATATTCTGAATACATGATTTAAATTTTAAATTTTAATAATATAACCAAAAAAAATTAAAAAACTGCTGATCAGATGAGCGTTCAATGGTGAAGGGCTAACACTAATTATAAATTAGATATTAATATGATTTACAGAGAACTTAATAAGATTTATATTATTTAAATCAATAAGCGCATTTCCAAATAAGAAAACCTTGAAATAATTTTCTTGAACCTTTTCTAAAATAGTAATGAAAGTTCTCTCTGTTGATTAAGGTATGATATACTTTTAGTAAAAATATGAATTTTTATAATATTATAATAATTAAGAAAGCTTAAAAAAGAAAGACAATGTGATTATTTATGTACAGATATGATTAATGGAAAAATTATTTATTATTTGTTTTATTACCACCTTTTTGAGTGGTATTATTATTTTTAGGTTATCAAAAAATAGTTTTTTATTTTTAAGGACTGGATTAAGACAATAATACTTATAAGATGTTTTAAAAAGAACACAACTTATGAATTATTCCTATATGTTCTTACTATCTAAAGAGTATATTAAAAATCAATAAAAATAAGTAAAAAAATTATGAGATAGTACTGTAGAAAGTAAGCTTACACTAGTTTAGACTATTATGTCAGTACCTAAGGATATTACCAAATTGATATTTAGAAATAAATTTTATAAAATATAAGCTTTATATTCTATTATATTTATTAAATTATTTTAAGATATTTTACCATTTTTTAAAATATTTATACCTAATATTGTATATGGTTTGAAATATTAGAGAATAGCTGATATGTAAAGGTTTTTATAAAAATCAATTTTTATTAACTTAAATAATTTTAATAATTATTTATGCTTTTTATATAAAAATTTTATGCTTTGATTTGATATAACTGTAATTATAGGTTTTAGTTGCATTATTATAGTTATAGAAGATATAAACAATATTATATAATATGGAAATAATAATAACACTGATTTTACTATTTATTTAATTCGTATACAATTAATCCAGTATACCTTAATTTTTTTCATAAATAATTTTGAATAGTTTTTTTATATAACTATTAAAATATTTGTTATTATTAAACTATAAGTAGAGGAATTTATATAACTTCTAAAAACAAGGGAAATATATTATATTATTTTTTCATTAGAAAATTAGGAATGTAAGTCATAAGAATTCAGTTTTGTATTTTAAAATAAACCAAGCATTTATCATCAAACCAAGAACAATAAGCCTTCCTAATTTCAAAATTAGTGTGAATTATTCAGAAGCAAGTTTAAAATCACTTACCAAAACTAATATTAAATATAATATCAAAATAATTTTGGATACAACACTTCAGGTTAAACCTCATTTTGAGCTTTCTGAAATATTATATTGGTATTATCTCTCTAATCCCACCTCTATCTATAAATAATATTTGAATACCTGTAGTCAAAGGCTTAATTTGAATAATTACAAGGCTGCTATTGAATACATATTCTAACAAACATTAATTAAAATTAAATGCATATTCCTAAGGGTTGAACTGTTGTCTAAAGAGTTATAAACACTTTTTATATATAGAGTGTTTGTAAGGTAACTGTACTTCCGAAAATTATATCAAACAAAAAAAACATACAAAATTGCTATAAAAAGTTTTATAATAGATTTAATATTTTTTAAAAATGTTAAAATAAAATTCAACTATAGTTCTAATTTTATTCTGGACTGAAATTAATAGGGTAGTAAATTAAATTTTTAATTTTGTAAAGGTAAAATTTACACTTATTATTTGGTATATTTGTTGGATATATTTGAAAGTTATTAATAAATCTTACCTGTATAACTCCCTAAATACCTCCAATAACAAAAATATTTAATATTTAATATGTTAGCAAATGAACATTACCTTATACCAAATTTAAAAAAATATTATTATACATCCTAGATAAGTAGGTATCAAAGATAAAATAAAATATCATTAATATTATAATTGTATACAAATCAAAATTAGAGTCTTAGAATAAAGACTATAAATAAATAAGATTATCTTTAAAAAAAGCTAATATGGGTCGCTGCTGTTAAAATGTGTGAACAAAGTTATTATAATCAAACATTAATTTAAATTGTAAATATGAGTCTTCCAATAAGAAAGCCCAATGAGGGAAATTGAATTTTTTATGCTTGAGGTGTTTGATTTGTTAAAATGTAAGATATTCTTTTAATATAAGACTCCAAGTTTTTTTTAAGCTTACACATCTATTCTCCAGTTTGACTTCTTAAATATTTATATTAAAAATTTTGGAAGAAATATCTGCGTAACTAGCTCAAAAGCCACCCTTTAAATTATAAAAAATGATGATATTAAGCACCAGCAAAAGCCTGTTTCTAGGATATATTTTTAATATTAATTATATAATACCACTCTACCCACCAAAGTCAGGATTATAAATATAAACTACATTTGCAAAAAATAATAAAATAAATATTATAAATATTTTAAATAATTTGTCCTTTATTCTGCCTTTTCTTAATAATCGCTATTATATAGCTTAAGTTTGGATTTGGTAATAATAAGTTTTAATTAATTTATGTAAACTAACCTTTTTATTATTAAATTCCAAATAAAATAAAAATATAGGATAACTTTTGTATTTTAATACTAAATAGACTCTAATTCCTTTATAATTTCCAAAAAATAAAAAATGCTAGAGTGGCTGTAACTGTGTCTTTGCTATATTAAACATAAATTATAAGGTAAGATATGGACTTTACAATAAAAAATTTTTCAGCCAATTTTTTAAATATTACAATCTCTCCATCAAAAATATATAGTTTCTTACATTATTAAATACTAGATTAAGAAAAAAAGAATAATAATAAATTATTAATACTAATATAATATTAATAATTTATACCAAAGATTTTATACTAATTAGAATTTATAAAGGCTCTTTTAGGGCTACAGCTTAAAACACTTTTATACTATCCATATTAGGATTAATATGCTATTTTGTATTTTTTTTATGAAAGCACTATAAAGAAAGTAATTGTATAGGTAACAAATATTCCTACATTAAAAATTTTTTTATAAAAATGGTAAAAATTTGTTTTACAATTTTAAAGTTTCTTCCCCTTTATAAAAACCACCAATTTATTAATAAAAGAAATATTAAAAGATTATTTAATATATACAAACTTAAAAATTATCTAAATACAAATCCAACAAATAAAATATCTAATTTTATAATAATAAACTTAAAAAAATCTAAAAATATTAAAAAACATTATACTAAAGAAGAAGAGTTATTAATCAAATTTCCATTTGAATCTATTGAATATGTATATGGTTATTATTATATTCTTATTATTTAACAATTTCTTGATATTACAAAATAATAGTAAGTAGTAAAACTCTATTTTAATAGTAAAATGGACTTTTAATTAAGAATATTAACTATTATATTTAACCAATAATAGAATAAACAAAGAATGATATACTACACACATTCTTACAAAGCGAGTACTCAAATTCTTTGAATATTTCCGACGGAGAAATATATCGAAACATCCGACTCCATTCCATTGGAGGGAGTGAAAATAAAGAGGGTTATTAATAGGTAAAGTTATCCACTTTAAAACACAGAAATATTAAAACACTATTAAATAGACAAGAATTACAAAATACATTTAATTCCTTACTACACCTTTCAAATCTTTAAGCTGGTTTATAATTCAGTATCCTTCAGAAAATATTATATCTGAATTATAATAAAAAAGTTGTAAATTACCTCAATCAAATTTACAAAATCTAAAATGATTTTTTTTTTAATGATTATAACTATATAAAAGTATTAAATATGGGATTCATACAATAGCTAAAATTAAGAGTTTTAAAAATTATAACTAAAAATAATATATATGTTAAAAAATATATAGTTAATAATAAGCTCTTTATTACTATATATAACCAATCCATAAAAAAATTAATTAAGAAAATTGTTATAAAATATTAAAAAATCATACTATTATTAAGAACTTTCTTCAAAAATATAAAATATCTTAAAATATATACTAAAAGGATAAAATTATTTTTTTTTAATATCAATTTATTTTTAAGAAAGTCTTTTATCATAGCTTTCATTTTAAATAATAGGCTTGCTATTTTATAAACAAATACTAATCAATTTTTAAAAATTAACTTGCTTCTTAATCAAAACAGATTCCTTTATTCCTATTAATAACTTTGGTTATTTAATATGTAACATTTCCCGAACCTAGTAAAATTAATTTTTATAAGGATAAACAGTGCTTAGTGCTGATAGTAAAATCTTATAATACCATAACTTTACATTAATTTAAATAATTAGTTATAAAAATTGGTTTTTATAATATTATAATTATAAAATTAAGTTTCCAAAATCCCTTTTGATTATATATATAAAATTTCTTATGAAAGATTTGGCTAAATAATATTATAAAAATAAACAATTAGTTAGAAATTTATTTAATAAATATTTTTAAATAATACAAATCTTTTATATTAAAATTTCAAATATAAAAGACGTGTAACGAGTTAATCAAGAAAAAATATAAAAAACCATTTAAATTGGCTTATATATATAACCAAAATTACTTTTTTGATCTAGATTTTTTTTTATTCTGTTATAAAAATATACTCTCATCCTTAAAAGTTAATAAGTATTTTTTTAAGTATTTTTTTAGGAAGGGTAGTACAAAGACTATTTATTTAAATATGGAAAAAAGGAAATTATTATATATGTTATTTTTATATCTAACTAAGTAATCTAATCATGGAAATCTGATTAAGGCGAATAAACTAATAATAGGATCAGAAATTGATATATTAACTTATATTTCCCCAAAAAATATACTTAAGGACTACTATTAGGAAATGATAATTTATTTTTGGGATAAAAAGACAAAAATCTTTTAATTATTTATTACAGTCTAATAAGGTGATATATAACCAGCTATGCTTAAAGCCATTAGAAGCAAAAGAAATATGATAGTATTTAATAAAAAATAATAAATTTTTTAAATACTTAGCTCTTAAAAACCAGCCTAATATAAAGGTTGGAATACACCTTTAAAAGTATATATTAGTGCAAAATTTTAGATTAATAATATGAAAAATTTATTAGAATAGTTAAATAACAAATTTGTTACTATTTTTTAACAAAATAATTTCAAATAAATTTAATTTTTAATCAATTGCTTTATTGATAGGATTTTCCTTAACATCTATTAATTTTAATTTAATAAATGTAAATTCCATTTTAAGTTTATCTTTTTTTTTTATTTTAATTATAAATTTTTCTTTGAGTTATTAATTCTATATCTTAAATTTTTTGAATATATTAAGCTAAAAAAACAATTATTAAAATATTAATATTTAAATTATATTATTATCATTTATTAATACATCTTTAGGAAAGTTTGAGATAGTAGAAAAACTAGAAAATAAACTAACTTATACATCACCAAATAGCTAATATTTTTTCTCAGGTAGTACTATTCTACATACTACTATTTTTTTTATTATATATTAATTAAATATCTAAATTATAGAAAGTATAACTTTACTAAATTTAAAATCTTACCATAAAAAGGTTTTTTGATAAGACTAATTTTCACTTTTTTATTTTTAAGTTAATATTTTATTAAGCCAAAATCATTAATCATAATAATTTTAAAAAATATATATGGCCAGTTTTTATTATTAATTCTAACTTTTTAAAAACTTCTTTATAAATATATTAATATAATTTTTACCAAATTAATTTAAAATTATACCTACTACTTTAAAATAGTTAAAAAAATTTAAGTTGATTATTAAAAAATATATATAAATATATTTAATTAAGAGTTTCTTGATCTCTTGGTATTGTAATTTATAATTAATATTGGTTCTGGGAGGTTCTTACTTTCTTTTTTTTTTTAAAATTTATTTATTATTTATTTTATGATTATAATATAAACTTAATTTTGGGTATAGTAAATCTTATTTAAAATTAATAATAAAATATAATATACAGTATATATATTTTAGATTTTAATTTTTATATATTTTAATAATTTTGATTATTTTGATTAATTCTTATATATAATAATAATTTATTTAGGGTAAATAAAAATTATAAGTTTTTAATTTATAATTGTGATTAATTCTAATATTCTATGCTTATTGTAAGACCACTTTATACTACCAGAAGTAGATTGGTAGAAAATAAATAAAAATTATAATATAGCTGTTTTTTTGGTTGGTTTAAAATTTTTTTTTTTTTTATTTTTTTAATTTTGACTTGGTTAATCAGAGAATGCTTATCTATTTATAACAGTAAACTATTCTAGAAAATTTTAAGTTTTAAAAAAATTATTATATTATTTTTATCTATTTTGGTTTTTGTCTTTTTTATACTATATAAATTTATATTTTTTTTTTAATTATTTTTAAATAGGAATGGCCTAAATTACAGATTTTAATAGGAATACCAAGTTTTAACTGTAAAACAATATAGGGAAAATTAGTAATATTTTATTATAAATGGTAAGTGGTTTTGAGCAGACACAATTTAAGAATATATTTCTTTAGTTTAAAACTTTATATTTGATACTTTTTTAAAAAAAAGTTATTTATTTAATTGCTTATCTATTTTTAGAAAATATTGTTTTCAATTCTGAAATCCTACACCTGATTGTAAATGAAGATATCAAAAGGTTCTGCTGGGTTATATTTTATAAAATAAATTCGAAACTAGTTTTTAATATAAAAGATATGTAGTTATTTAGATTATCTAAAAAATAGTTAATTATTTATAATTACTCGGGAATTATTATAACCTTTATATTTAATATTTTATATAGATTAAAATTTGGCTTTCTTATTTTTAAAATTTAAATAACTATATTTTTGATTTTTTATTTCCAATATATTAAAACCTTATTACAAGATAATAGCTAGTTAGAATTAGTTCTTCCTTATAATAATAAAATCTTTAATATTTTGGTTATAAAATAGAGACCTTTGTTTGAATAAATGGTATTTACTGTTGAATAACTAAAGTTAAGTATAAAATCTATTTTTTCTAATTAATTTATAGCTATTTTGGCCCTGATTTTAGGAGTTTAAATGGGGTAGTTATAGCAACAGTATGTAAAAGCCAATTTTGAATTAATGGGTAAGAAAATCTTACTTTTTGTTTATATTTGTTAATATATATTAATAAATTTTGCCAGATATTGTCTAAATACTAATAAAGCTTACAAGCAAATCAATTCTATAAAATGAATTTAAAAAAGAGCAAATCTCTAGTATCTTTATTCAGAAATCAAAATTTATTTTTATAGCCTCCATGTATCTAATTAATACTAGAAACTAAAAAAGTAGTTGCAAGTAATGTAATAAGTATATTAAAATAAAAAAAAATCTTTATTTTCATATAGAACAAGAATATGAAAATAATGAGAGATATTTATTTTTTGATTTTGTAAAATAGGTTTTAATTTTAAAAATTATATACTTTTTTTTAAATTTTAAAACCTTTTGTTGTTTTAGTTGTGATTAGATTTTTGTCAAGAAGGATTTTTAATTATATGTTATAACTTGTATGAAAGATTTTAAATAAAACCTTAAACATATGTTTTTAAAATTTGTTAAAAAATTTTTATTAAAATCTTTACATTCCTTACTTGCAAATTATATATATAAAATTAGAATGTAGTAATAATTTCGCTTGTTGACATGACAGGAATACAACTAATGATTTGGTAGAATGGTATTAGGAAGAATAGTAGAAAAAGTTATAAATTCTTTATTCTTCCTCAAAACAATATTTATATATTATCTTTATAATATAATACTATTTATGATTATTTTAGGTTTCCCCATCAGCTATAAAATACTCCCTTAACACTAAGACAGCTAATAATAAGTTTAAATGCTAATCTAATTTTTAGTTATTAATATAAATAGTAATATAATTCATTATTTGTAAGCCTATATTATGTTTTTAAAAAGAATATTTATAATTATAATAAAGGGAGTATAGGTATTAATTAGGTTTTATTATAATATTATTTGTTTAAATCACTATTTTAAACTGGTTAACTATAGACTATTGTAAATTGTAAATCACAAAATCAAAGTATGGATTTGTTTGTTAAGAATAATGAATAATTTTGATTGTGCAGGTTTTGGGCTATGGATATTTTTATAATTTGTTAATTGTGATTGATCAGTTATTAATTATATATTCATTGTAGTTTAAGGTATATAATTTGCAATAATTATGATATTAATCTAAAGCATGACTTAAATTATACAAAAAGCTTGCGTATTTTGTGAACCTTTTATAATTATTATAATTATAATATAAAAAGAACAAATCTGGTTTATATGATAAAAAATACAAAAACTCCACCTTATTTTTAAAATAATAATTTGTTTTGAACTTTGAAAGGTGCATAATAGTTTATTTTAATTTAATTATATAAAATGATAAAAGAGATTAATTAATCTACTTTAAAATATCAAAACTTTTTAATATCAATGTTTCTTTTGATATATTTAAATATTTTAAGTATATCAATATCACTTCAACTTTATTATTAAAACATGCTTATACAAACCAGATTTTAATCCAAAAAGTTTTTGGATTGTTTTATATTAAGTTTATTTTTTTATATTACTGGATTATAGAAGTTTTGGAACTAAAATATACTCTTAAATCTATTGTAAGCTTTTAATTAAATATTTTATCTAAAATTTATAACTTTAAAATATCCATTTAGGAAAAATATCAGATAAAAGAATTAGAAGTAGGTTCTTTTTTTTCTAATTTATAAGCTAATAAAATTCGATACTATCTTATAAAAGTTAAGTTAACCAATGAAAGAAGCTTGGAATCTTATGATATATATACTCTAAACTATTACACAAAATAGCCGATATGGGGAGGCTAAATAAAAAAAGAAATATTATTTTCGATTATATTAAATATACATTATATTTATTTGCACAATTGTAAGTATGCTATAATATGGTGCTATATAGCATACCCTGGTTCCCACATTTTACAATTTATACTACATCTCCAATTTTGGAAGTATTTTTTCCTGACCAATCCAACCTTACTGAACTACTTTAATACTTCTGCTGACGACCTGCTTATCCGCAGATATAATAAATTATAGCGCTCTTTTCGTCTTTTTTCTTTTTTGTGTCCAAAAATTCACCAATTTTTCATAATATATTCTATTATAATATTATTATTAAAATTTAAATACCTACCGTCACCAACTTACCACCCGAGATCTTAGTTATAATCTTTGATAATTTATATTTTATCCATCACCAAAATGCCTGAATAATATATAAAAATTTTTATAATATCATTAAGAAAGTTTTTTTAGAATATAATAACAATATTCTAAAATGGAAAGAGTATTTAGAAAAAGAAGATTTAATTCAGAAGCAGAAAATCTTATACTATAGTACAAACATATATATCTTAATATATGAAAGTGATTTTTGGCTATTAAAAGATTTATTATTCCTTAAAATTACTTTAGATATATAATACTCCATTTTTGAAATTTATAAACATTACCTTAGCATCTAATAATTAATTTTAATAAATACCTTATAAAGAAAGCTATTATTCATTTTCGACTTTATAAAAGCTTTTTATATTATTTCTTTGTTAATAATATAATATTTAACTAGATATTTATAAATATTACAAAATTTTATTATATAATTACCCTTTTAAGAACCACCTAAATTATATATAATATTTAAAAATTAAATTTATAAACCCTTATCTGGAAGAAATTATTGGATTTAATGCTGGTATTATAGCTATAACTTCACTTACATATCTTTACATCAGTATTCCAGAAATCAAATATCCGCCGGTGTAGTTCCTTAATCTTAAAAATCGCTTAATTAAAGGTGCTTTAAAGTATAATAATCTGCTGTTTTTAATATTCTACACTAAGGAGTCCTTTTTTAAAAAATTTAATAAATTATACAGGTATCTAACTAGATAAATAATTATAAACTTTTTTATTTATTTCCACCCCTTTTTTTAAATCTTTTTTATAGGCTTCAAAAGCCAAAAACTAAATTATAAAAAAGAAATTTAAATTATTTCGCTTCTCTACAAAAGCTTGGTTATTTATTTAAGAATTGGAATCGGATGGTATTCAGTGTCTAAATTGTTATAACTACTTAACTATCAAAACAGGATACTGGTATTGGTACAATATTTCATCGGATATTAAGCGCACTATATGAATATTTTTGGATATAAGGATTTGTTTACACTGGGATATTTAATTTTGTTTAATAGCTTGTTATCACCACTAAAAAGGTATATTAGAATTCAAAATACTATTATACAAATACTAAAAAAACTACAATATTTTTTATATAAAACATATAAAAATATTCTCAAACTTTTGTAATTCGGAAGGTAGCTTACAGACAAAGCTAAATAATCCTAATTAAATATTAATGTATTAAAAAATAAGTTTATAGAAATTATTATCTTTTGGATAAAAATTATATTCAGAAATCCGGCTTGCTTCTTAGTAAATAAGGCAAAAAATATTGGATAATGATTGAAAGATTATATATGTATAGTTAAATATTATTTTATCAATTTTATTTCATTTTATATTTATATTAATTTTAGTTTTCCATTTTCTAAATAATTTATATGAAATTTAATATGTATACTAAATAAAGTCTTAATATTTAATTGTCACATTAACTAACATTAGAGAATTATTTTAGTTAAAAAACATAAAACAATTTATAATTTGGAAAAGCAAATAAAAGAAGGCAGGTCTTGGCTTGTAATTGAGTTTAAATAAAGTAATTGTATTATTTCCTAGCTGGCTCTAATTATTGTTTGTATTAGAGTGCTAGGTCTTATATTTTAGTCTTGGGAATCTTAGTCTCGTATTAGTTATATTTGGTTTATTTCTATATTGTTGAGAAGCTATTGGGTATGATTTTCTTAAGTAATATTTTATGTATATATAGCTTGGGGTTGGAATTTCTAATTTGTATTTGTGTATGGGATTTATGTATAATTGATCAAAACTAGTAAAGTGGTTAAAGTGAGTTTGCTGTTATTTTTGTAAAATATTATTTTCTTGTGAAGAAAAATAGCGCATTTGATTTAAGGAATTTCAAATTAAAACTTATATTTATTGTGAAAGGAATTACTGGTGTATGATTTGTTAAATATAGTATATCTATATTTACTATATTTATTATTATATACGCTTATAATTCTGGTATTAATTAAAGCCCTATTGATGAATCTTCTTTGATAACACTTTTATAGTATATAAATAAAATTTTTACAAAAACTGAAATGGTTTTATTGAGTGTTTAGATTTGGAAAATGGGAAGTACTGTATATAACTACAAATATCTATAAACAAATAATATAATATAATAGCTTTTTTTATTATTAATTAAACACTATATTTTTAATAGAGAATAAAAATATCAAAACTTAATTGAATTACCTAGTAATAAAAAATAAAAATATTTTGGGGCTTTTTTAAATATTTTAAATAAATAAAATTATATTTCTAAACAGGCATTTAGTATATTATAGAAAAATTCAAAATTAAAAAAGCCTTTTGTATAAAATATTTCCCCTATTATTTTCATATTAAAAAACTTGGTTTTCATTAATATATAAATTTATAGTACGAGATTAGGCAGATAGGTGGTAGAAAGTGCCTATGTGATCTTTTCCTAATTTTAAGCTGTTAAGGTATTATGCAAATTAAAAAAATATCTAGGGTTCGTTTTTTTTATATCTTAATCATTTTTATGTTTTATGATCTCGAGTAATAGAGTAATGCTCAAAATTCAGGTAACTTGTATAGTACTAGAGAACATAGTGAGCTGATGATCATGGTTTGAGCTTACAAGACCTGGCTCAGGTTTTGAGAATGTTTCGAAAAATTCTTTTTTTTTTAGCAAGATATGCAATAAGCTATTAAGTGGTAGGTCCAACTATCATATATCCCACTATTAGATTAGGATAAGATTCAAACTTTATATTTATATAGAATTTATTCTAATTAGAAAATTCAAAAATATTGGATAGCTAGCTAATATATACTATTTTTTTTTTAATAATTTTGGCTAGCTAAAAGTTTTATTACCAGTTATAGAATTAAAAAGGTAAGCTATATTTTTATAAAATTTATTTTTTTTGTTAATATTGAGCTAGGCAGCAGCCTAATATTGATATTATTGTTTTGTAAGTATGAAAAGAGTAAATTCCTTTTTTCTTTTCTTAAATTAATTGTAAAAACCTATTTTAATATAATATTCTAATAAAAATTCCAAATCTGTTTGGATATTATGAGATAATAGAAATTTTTATTTTTATTCATAATTTTAAAAATAATTAAATACAAATCATCTTAGAATTTTATAAATATCAAAATATTGATCAAATTTAAAATATCTTTAGAGACTTTAGTACTAGAACATGCTGGAACCATAACATCTGACTAAAAAATCCCAAAATCTTCGATTTAGAAATTATTTATCAAATTCCAGAATTCCTGACTTTTTTAATTATTTTCTTTTTGTTTGATTTATTATTATATAATTACGATCTTTCTAAAGGAATTGCTTTTTTATAATCTATAAAAACCTTATATTTTTTATTAGTAAAATAATAGAGTATATTTTTAATCTAAATTTCTGGACTTATCAAAAATTTTAAAAAAATTTAAAGATTTTGTTTCTGTTCTTCCTTTTAATGATTTGGTAAACTTATTTGATTTGCCAGAAGGAACTAGCGAATTAATAATAATTATACTATTATAAAAAAGAAGAATAATTTATTAAAATCAAAATCACAGTCCGTTATATTTTATTTTTTAATAGTAATATTCAATTTTTTATAAAAATAAAGGATATTATGAATTATAGCTTTCTCAATTTCCGAAAAGTTTTTTAAAATTATTTAAATTTTGGTAAAATTAGTTTTAAGAACCTTAAACTCTTATACTTTCTAATAATATAACAAACTTATTGGATTTATTAAAAAAAACCAGTAAATTAATAGTTATGCTAGTATGAAGAGGGAGAATAACTTACTAAAAACAATATTATAGTTTATTTTTCTATAATCAAAATAGGTAGAATAATAATTTGACATAGTAATATACTTTAGATTACTTTTTATATAATAATTATAGTTAATTATGGTTAAAAGATTAACTTCTTTAATATTATTTATAAAATATTAATGAAATATTTGTAAAGAGGAATCTTCTTTATTCCCAGTTTTAATTTTTAATTTTTAATAATTCCATTTATCAATTTTAGTTAAATTTATTTATAAATTATTTAATTTAGCTTTTTATAGAAATATATTAATAATATTTTTAAAAAAAAAAAATATTTTAAAAACTAAGTTTCTTATAATATTAAAAAAACTATCTATATTTATTTTATAACCTATTTATTTATATAATTATGTATATAAATCCTGCACGGCGTTTTTTTTTTATAAAATATTTCCTATAAATAATTTTTATATACTTATGTTTTTTTTAAGGGGGACACTTTTTACAAAAATTTCTTTATATTAAATATTGTGTATACAAAAGACTTTTTTTTTAAAAAATGTTTTCCACAGAAAAACAAGCAACTGAAGATAATTTAAAGAATATAGTAATTATTATTATACAATAATATAGCATAGGATAAGTTATATTGCAAATTAAAAGATTATTAAAATTTACATAATCTACTATTAGTATTTAAAATAATAAATATTTTTATACTATTTTTATTCTTTATTATAAAGATTCAAAAAAACTTTATTACCATCATCTTTTTAAAAAGGGAAAGTAGAAGATGGCAAAAGTATATATTATTTTAATTTATACTATTTTAACACATCATTTAGAATACAAAAATTATATATTTTAGTTTTGTAGTTTTTAATTGTACATTGATAGGTAGTAAACTTAAGTACTTGATAATATATATATTTAAAAACACAAAATCTTTACAAACCTTATTATATATTAGTAGAGTTTTTATAATATATTCTAAAAATCTAATTATCTTACAAAAAGATGTATGCTTCTATCAACTAATTTCCTATGTTAACAGCTGAAGTACTCAATTTTTAAATATATTTAATTAAAATCTATCGCTTCCGCTTATATATTACTTTTATTCTACTAATCCAGTATTATCCTAAAAGTAAATAATATAAAGAAGTTATATCTATACTATCAATCAATACAGAAGTTATAAATTGGAATTTGTTTTATAAATAATTGTAAATTTTAATTTACTAACTTATCTTAAAGATCTAGGAATCTTTTTTAATATCTCACATGATAATATTGTGGATCCTTAGATTATCAAAAAATTTGTTTTTTGATTTGTTACTCTTACAAACGAAAATTCTTCAATTCTACTTTCCTTGCTCACTATAAAGAAAATATAGCTTATTATTAGTAGAATGATTACTATTGAGGTAGTAGTTAGGAATTGCTCAACTTTATAATTATTTCACTAGATGTTAATATTGATATAAATATTTTAGTCAATTTATTATAAATTTATATAATATAACCTAATATTATAAATTAGGATTATTATTTAATTAACTTTATCCTAAATACTACTACAATTAAAAATCAAAATTTTTTTTAAATAATATTAACATAGATTAAAGAGATTTAACAAAAATGTGATAATTATTAATCCAAGATTACAAAAATTATTAGTAAAGTTATTAATAATAACCCAAAGATAAGAAAAAAGTAGAAAATTTAAGAAGTTTACAAATTCTTAATATACACAAGCACAACTAAAGAAAATATATATTCGATGTTAACATTAGTTACGTTGACAAGATCCAATGAGTTACACATATTCATACAATTTTCTATAATGTTTCTCTTAAACAAACCTTAGCAATCGCTTTTAATCAATCAAATCATAAAGTATGCGAAAACTAAAAAGCAATTGATTTACTCTATTACAGATTTCTCGGAACCAAATACTATCGACTTTGAAAATAATTATATATCTGAAGTCGATTTTTTCTTTAGATCTAAAAATTATAATAGCTTTAGAAAGGGACAACATCTAACTTACAAGATAACTGGAAAAATTTTATATTTAAAAAAAGTCTCATATTTAAATCTAAAAACCCTAACAGAAACTACATTTGAAGAGATAATTAAAAGCAGAAACCAATTTGCAAATAAAGCTTTAAGTTGGATTTTATGGGAATGCAAAAAAAAAATGCTTGTATCTAATATACTATACTCATCTAAATAATATTTGATTTATTTTATAAAATATGTTTACTTATATAATAAAAAGTATAATTTACTAACCCCAAACCAATTATATAATATTTAATTATTGAATTTAGGCTTGACTTGAATATAGATTTAATTAATTGTATTAAAAAATTTTATTAATATTATAAATCTTTATTAATTGTATTACAAGATAAATTTTGTCAACATCTTAATTTTTTAATAGAAGAAGATACCATTAGTAGAAAGCACATATAAACCTATATTAAATCTTTTATAAACCATTAAGTATCCATCTATCAATATTCTGTACCTATACTAAAAAAAATAATAATATAGCAAATGTTAAAACAGGAATTAAATATAAACCCACCCAAACATATTTAATAAATTAATAAAAACAATTTGCTAAAATTAGTTAAAAATTAAAAATTTAATAATAATATAGTACTTGAGTATATTATTTAAATTAAGTATAATATCTTTTAATAAACATTAATTAGTCTAAAAAAAAGCGAATTCTACTAAGATTAATTAAATGAAATAAATAAGGGTAGGAAGTTTAGATTTATTTTTTCTATAATTATCAGATATATTAATTTAATTAAGCAGTAATTTTTGGAATTCATATAATACTTTATTAAATAATTTTTAAATTCTGTAGTTAGCAGCGTTAAGAGCTAAAAGATTATAAAAATATTATTATTCCTTCTAAATTCTAAAAATATTTTATTTTTAGTTGAAGTTTACAATACTGAAGTAGATTTTAAGGAAGTTATTAATTTAAAACTTAAAACCTTCTTCTAAGATGCAAATAAATGTGAGTTAAAAGAAGATTTTAATAATTTTTTTAAAAGCAAAGCCTATTACTTTTATAATAAAATAATCTACACATATTATTATTGTTTTAGGATTTTTTGTCTTAACTATACATTGGAAATTAAAAAGGAATGGGGATATATGTTATATTATTATGATAGTTCTTACATAAAAAAGACTTGTTTTTGCATGCATAAAAGTATTTTTTATGAAAAACAGTACCAATACTCGGCTACTTATCCAAAAAAGTAAAAAAAATGTAATTTAATTTATAATAATTTTAAAATAAGTTGCAGGAAAGTCTGATATATATTAAAAACATATCTAACATAGTTGATAGAAATGTAGAAATTATAAATACACATACTAAAAAAAAAAACAAAAATGTAATTCAGATTTTTGTACCAATTACTATTCCTACCAACAAATTAAAGTAATAGAAACAATTTTTATTATTACCTTTTTTTATCAAAATATTTAACTACAAAGGGATAAATTGGTAAAAATTTTTATTACTATTAGTAAAATTAAAGGTATTAGCTTAGATTTATTTGCAGTAGAATTTATCAAAAGGAATTTTTTTATTAATAAATATGTTAATAAAGTAATAACAAAAAAAGAGACTAAAGGGCAAATAGGATTAAATAAATGCAAGTTTATTTTTAAATTGGATAAAAATAAATAATAAAATTTGATTAAATTAAATATATTACTAACCTTCCCTCAACTAAAATCATAACATTGATGCTGAGTGGTTTGGGAATGAATTTCAATTCATAAATATATCTGATCTTATAAATATTAAAACTATATATAAAAAAATCCAAAATTTACTTTGGATTACCATATTCACTACTTAAGATATAAGAGCCAATAAAAAGCTGTTTGTAAATTATGGATAATTTATTTAAATTCCAATTTAAATTATTTTTAAGTTAATATAAGTATAGACAAAATTATTAAAAAAAATTAGGTTAAAAAAACTTAAATTGATAGTATCTTAAGTTATAAATAACTATACATTACTTTTTAATAATATCTATTAAAAATTTTAAATTGATGACATACTATTCTCTAATAATAAAAAATTACAGATAAAATTAATTGTTAGTATAAGATATATTAGAGAAATTTAAAACAGTACTTTCAAATGAAATAAGATGAGTAGATCTTATACAATAGATGCAATGCAGAAGTCATCAATTAATCTGATTTACAATAAAAACTACCAATTATCTTATAAATTCTGCTGCTTCTCTACTGGTTGATATGGTGTGAAATAGCTATTATATTAGCTATCACAGGCTGGGAAATGATTTCTTTTATAGTTTATGCATTCGCCATTTCAGTGAGAGATCTCATATTTGTGGTTTGTGTTTTTATTGTTCTCTTAAAAGCTTCTATTCTAGAAGCTTAAATATTTATTTTTTTAGTGAGGATTTTGAATTCTATAGCTGCAACTTTGATTTTTTTGATTTAAATATCAGTTTTGCTAGTAAAAGATTTAATTTTTATAATTTAAGTATTAATTTTTATATTAAAAATATTAATTTTTATATTAAGAGTACTAAATTTTGCTATTTAATTATTATTTTTTTTATTAAAAACTTTGATTTCTATGGCTCTGGTATTTATTTATTTAATGAAAGTTTTGAGTGTTTTGGTTTATATATTGTTTTTTTGAGTAAGAGATTTAGTTTCTGTATTTCATATATTATTTTTTATACTCTCTTCTAAAATAAAAGTATTAAAATTTATATGTAAAAAATAACAAATATTTTGAATATATTTAAAATTTTTTTAAACTTGATTGAGAGTTATAATAAGGGTATTTTTTATTATACAATTTTTCTTTTTCTTATTTTATTTTTATTAAAACTTAGTACATTTGGTAGCTTCCATCTCTTCTTTAAATTAGTAAACACATTTACCAAAATTCTAACTTTTTATTAATATTGGTAATAACTTATCAAGTTATTTATTTACATTGTTTATTATTTAGTCCCCTAGTTTAAGTTTATTAAATTGTTTATTTATTTTTTGTTTAATTTGATTAAGTTCTGTTTAGGTTTTTTGCTTAACTTAATTAAGTTTTATTTAAGTTTTTTGTTTAAATTGATTAAGTCTGGTTTGGGTTTTTTATTTAAGTTAATCAAATCTTATCTAAGTTTCTTACTTAAATTGGTTAAATCTTGTTTTAATTTTTCGCTTAATTTGATTGAGTTGATCAAATATTGTTTAAATCTCTTATTTATTTTGTTTAAATTTTACCTAGATTTCTTGCTTTTCTATTTTAAATATATATATAAAAGATTAAATTAGGTAAGAATTATTTTAATAAAATTTTTTTAAAACTAAAATATCTAGAATTAAGGTATTTAGAAAACAGCATTTTTTATTAACTCTAGATTAAAATATATTTAAATGCCTTAGATTATACTATTATTTGAATTATACTGTATTTAAGGTGTGACTTACTACCTATTAATTTTTAAACTTTTGTATAAAATTAGTTGTATATTTAGTTTAGAAAGGTAATATTAAAGAATCTTTGTTTAAGTATTATATATATATAGTTAATAAAATTTATGGTATTTATTTTATCTTTTGATATAGTATTTATTGTTTTTTTAGTAATTGAGTATAAGAACAGCGGTTAATACATAATAAAAAATTGGGTACAGGAAAATTTCCAAATATATTTGCTTTTTTTGTTGTCCTTTTTTTATATTATAAATTTGACTCTTATTTTTCTTGTGTAGATCTCAGGGATTATTATAACAAAGTAGTTAATATGTTATATTATAATAGGGATTAAACTAGTCCCGAATCCCAGGAATTAGAGGATTAGAAAATTAGAGGACCTAAGAATTTGAAGATTAGAAGATTTAAAAACCAAAAAATTAAAAAATTAAAATAGAGTATTGTTAATTATTGCTATGTAAGTTATATTATAATACAAGATGATATTATATTAAAATTTAAATATGAAAAGTGATTAAATAGAAGTGATGATGACTAAATAAAATAATTTATAAAAATATAATTTAATTATAATTTTAATTTTAGATAGTAGATTTATAGTTTCTGTATATAGAGGCTTGTAATAAGATAAATTATTATTATAATATCAATAATAATATTAAATTAAGATAGGTAGGTTTTAATAGATTTGGTAGAATGGGTATTATAATATAAATAAATAATAATGGAATTACCTAGAAATCAAGTATACTATTTAGTAGTGGTTATAGATGTGTAATATTTAGTTATTAATTTGTTACTGGGCCATTTATTAAAAAAAGCGTTTGTATGGTTTGTATGGTAGTAAAAGATGTTAAGGTTGTATACATTATTTTAATTTATCTAATATATTGCGTAGTCTTAGAACTTCTTCAATAGCCTAAACATATCAATGGAATACTACCCCATGGAATAACAACCCAGAACTCCAAATCAGCAAAACTCCTAAATATTTCAAAACTAAATCTTATAATAAACAATTAGTGTTAAGTGGACCCAATATTTAGTAAGCTTAATTATGTAGAGGTATATGTGATTATCCTATATTTTCAAATCATCTAACCTTTTATATATAGAATTTAAAATAAATTCCAAAGTTATAAAATATTATATTAGAATATAAAAATTCTAAAATAAATTTTGGATTTAAAATAACCTTAGGAAGTAGGATTTAAAATAATTATAAAATATTAAAAAATAGTAATTATAAATTAACAATTCTTTTAAAATTAGTGTTTTAGCTAATTGTTGTAAAGATTATTATAGAAATAATAATTCAGAGCTACCGAAAAGCTGGCTATTAGGTTATAAATTGTAGTAATAAATTATTAATAGATTAAATTATTAGTGTTTAGGATAGACTACTTAGGTTAATTTATGATATTTTATAATCAGCTAATTTGGAATATAATAAATTAATTGAACACTACCTTTGATAAAAGCAACTTAAGAATATTATATACTTAATTACTTATTAAAAAAGAAAAAAAATAAAATAAAGAAAATAATTTACTAAATATGTATGTGAATTGATAATATATTTTATATTTAAATTTTATCTACCCCAATTTATTTATGCTATTCTAATTTATAATATATAAATTAATTTTATATTATGCTATTTATTATTTAAAGCTTTCCAAGATGTTTTTAAAGGAGCCTTTAAAGGAATTAGTATCCAGATATTTTAAGCCATAAATATAAGAAAGTTTTTTGGAGATATTTAGTCTTAATACTGTTACTATGGGTTAATAAATGTAGGATTTTGTTTATTACTTTTTAATATATAATTTACTCCCTAGTTCCTTAGATTTTTTTAAATGATAAGGTAATGTTTAATGATATTAATAACTAAAATACAATAATGGTAGAATATTTATAATTAATAAATAATCAACATGAAATTGTTTATTTATACCAAAAATCAAGCTGTATTTGGGATCTATTAAATAAATTTTTTATTTTAATTATGGATAATTATTATTTTTATATATAAATAAAAAATTATTCTAATTATACTTGCGATGATTTTAAATAATAAATTATGAGATATTAAGTAATTTAGAATTTAGTTTTTGCTAAAAAAAAAAATTTAATTTGTTAAACCAATACTCTAAAAGTTTTTATTAAAACTAAAATCTTCTATATTTGGGATCTGTTCCATACTATTTTATTTTATTATAATACTTAAAGTAATGTTAGTATTCATTCATGTGAGATTTAAAAGTTTTGGGGTAAATTGGATGCCTACAATAGACAAGTCCATCTTAAAATTTATAAACACATTTTAAGATATAAACAATTAACATAAGAACTCATTTTTTTAGCAATTTTAATCAAGTATTTATCATAAACCAACAACTACTTCAATTTTCTATCAATAAATTAGCAAATATTTAAACTAGTTATTCAAAAATTTGTTTACTTAGGATTAAGAAATCTTATAATCAACATTTATTCCCAAATTGACTTCTATTCTTCAATTAGCCTCTATTTCCTAATCAACCTCCAAAAATTAATAGTTAATAATACTTTTATAAATAATATCTTTTATTTATAGATATTTATAAGAGATAAACTAAATAAAAATTTTTATTATATATATTATAACCAAATAATAACTTAAATTGATAAATTTTGAGGAATTTAAAAAAAAAAGTATATAAATTAAAATGCTATTTTCTTTAGTATGCAAACTATACTAACTTATTTTAATAATATTTTAAAAAATTTTATGTTTAACAAACACTAGAAAGAGCTAAAGTATAAAATAGTATAAAATAAAATTTTATTACTTGATCCAAAAAAAGTTTTTATGAAAAGTATCTAATAATTAATATATATTTGAAATTAAAATTAAAATTATCTAGATGTAACTTTTATAATTAGCAACAATAATAAGATAATTAGGTTAAATAAAAAAATTTATATTATATTATATAAATTAGAAGTAAAGATAGGGTTTTATTATCTAAAAATTGTGGGCAATTACTGGTTTTATTTATATTTAATATTATTATATTATTAACATGTGTTTGAGAATACTTATACTTCATAATTTTCACAAAACTTTACAAATTTTATTATAAAATAATTCTATCTCTGAATTTTGAATAAATAAATATAATAGATGTAAAATATAAAGAAAATCTTAATATATATTTTATTTTGATTGCTATAATAAAAGATGATAATTTATTATAAAAATAATAGAATTTAGAGATTTTATATATAAAAATAATAAATATATAAAATTTTTATTTACTTAGATTAAGTTTAGTATTATGTTTTTAATTATTATATAAAATAAATTTTTAAAACTAAGAGCTCAATTTCTTTATCAGAATAAATTTGGTAATTGGGAAAAATTGATTATTAATAAGAATACTACCTACTAATTTAATATTTGTAAAATTAATAGTCCATACTATAATTCATTTATTTGTCTAATATTTATTTTTAAATAGATTGTCTATTTTATAAATTGGTTTGCTATTTATTAATATTATTTATATTCCTACTTTAAGTTTGAGAATGCTACTGGGTGAGTTATTTGTAATAAGTTAGTTAAAACTATCAGAATATTATTATATAAAATAAACCTTATCCTTAAGAGATATGATGAATGAAACATTTTTTAGTTTCTATATCAAAATTCTCTGAGATGATCTTACTAAGGTTGGAGGTATTGGTAGGTATAATAGATAGGTCATGGTATTGAATCAAATATGTTATATATGTAGGCTTTAGTTTAGAGATTTTAAGGCTAATAGTTTATATATTTTTCTTTTTTAGGATTATAGTAGTAACTTCTTATTTATTGGCTATAAGAATTTTCAAGTTTATTAATTATAATATTATGATATTATTGATATTTAATATAATATCTTTTTTAATAAGGCTATTTGTTTTGTAATTATATAAAGATTTACTAACTAAGTTAGGATATATAAAATAGTTAATATTATTATACTTTTCTACAATTTTATTTTAGTAGTTAATATCTAAGCCTATTTAAAACACCTTCTTTATATTAATAATAATAAAATTATAAAATAAAATCATAATTAGACTATTTTTTAAATCTGGCCAGATGTTCTCTCTGATTATAATAGCATTAACAAAACTAGAATAGTTTTTAAGATTTTTAATTTTTTGGTAATTTGGGTTTACTATCTAAGTTATAACTAAATAATACATTAGTAATTATTAGAACAAAATTATGTTAAGAATATATATACTTTTATTATTAGTACTGACATCCTCCGTCTAACCACAAAATACAAATACAGAGTAATAGGAAGTAATTTATAATATAAACTGAGGGTTTTCTATTAATCCCAGATAGCCAAAATTGAAGTTTAATAAAATGTAATTGTAATAAAAAATTGGTAAGTATAACTAGAATAAATATTATTTGTTATTAAGGGAATGAATTTACTTTGTTCTTATAAATTGTAGGGAAACATTAATCCAAATTGATTATTTTATTTTATTATTAAAGTAAAGTATAATAAAATTTTTACTAATAAGTAGGAGCTCTTTATTAATATCAGAGACCAAGTGATCAAATCCAGGTAGAAGGTATGATGAATCAAATTTAATAATTATATTCTCTGCTATTAGTGTTACTAAAGTAGCGGGTATTTTCCGAGTTTCGAATATGATTTCAAAACTCGCCATTTCCGAGGTATAGATATTTTTTATAATTATAACAGTTAGCTAGGGCTTTATTTATATTAATTAACCAAATATAGTTTAGTTTTAAAATTTAAAAAGAGGCTTGTGATATATAATCATATACTATGTTGATTTTTATCATTGCTTAGTTTTAGACTCTTTTATTTTTGGTATTAGTGGGCTTAAATTTTTAGTTTTTGATATGTTTCCTGAAGTCTTTGATAAATTAAACCACATTTTAAGTATATTTTCTTAGTAAGTATACTAATTATTTAAATTATTATTATAGCTTTATTATTATATAACTACTTAATAAGAGGAATTAATCTTATAAATATATATAAATTTCTAGCAAATTCTCAAAATAAACTTTGATCAAGGTATTATTTTTTAAACAGTGTATGTTAGTATATACTAAAACTGTTATTATATAATTCTTGAAGCTCTTTAAAATTATAATAAAATCTAACAATTCGAAAGTTTTATATTTATTAATCTGCTGAATGATAGAGTGCCAGGAAATACCTTTATAGCTTATAAGAATATAAATATTGAAGTAAAATAGTAGCAAATACTTGATACTAAAGGGATATAGAATAGGTTGAAATATAGAACTATTTATATTATAGATTTTGTTCGAATCTGTATCCAAATAATCTTAAACACAGATATTAATCAAATGCAGTTGTCTTTTTTTATATATTATTAATATAATCTTAAAGTCTATATTATTGTGAAAAATTTTATTTATATCACAATAAGACTTTAGTAACTTCTTATTAAATTTAATAATAAAGTTACTAAATTACAAGCTAGTTTTGTATTTAAGGCTATTTTCTAAAATTTTGTCTGCTGTTAGAATTCTGGCTAAAGAGATATTATTATCCCTAATTTTTATTTCCTGAATAATTTTATCAAATAGACTAAAGTCCTAGGTTTTTCCATACTTATAATAAATAAAATATATTTATAAATAATTTTTGGATATTTTCTTTCTTTTTTTGAATAACCTAAATATTTTAAAAATATTTTCCAATAAAAGGAAACAGTTTTACTTCCTCTTTATCCTACTACTCTTGAGTATGGTTATTATGTTTTTATTAGAGTTTAAAATAGGTTTATTAGAGTTTTTATCATGTTTAGCTAATATTAATATATTTAATAGATTGTATAAGAAATTTATTAACTATTTAAAACCTATTTAAATTAATAATAAAGTGTAAATTACTGATAATCAATTATTTTAATAATAGTTTATAAAAGCTTACCATTAAAAAAGTTATATAAAATATATTCTTTAAAAAGTAGGGAATAGGTAGATATACATCTTCCAAATTTACTTCAGAAATTAAAAAACTATCCTAGCGTTTAAAATCAAAACAGGAAAAATCGAGTCAAGACGAAAAATTCCCCGGCTTTAGCCAAAAAAAAAAAATTAAAAATGACTTTCCCCGAGTCGGAATATTTCTCGGGTCGGAGTAAAATTTTTTGGATATTTCTCGAGTCGGGGTAAAATTTTTTGAATTTTTTTCGGTGGGTAAAAAGTTTTTTCGGGGAAATTTTCGAGTTTTTTAACCCCGAAACGGTACTGAAACTTGTGCCTCAGGATACCCCGAGTCGAGGTGAGAGNATAATAGCTTATTTGCGTGGCTCTTTCCAAACCGTTAGTATGTGTTTATAAAAATGTGTTGTTATAACGGGGAAAACCCGCCCCGAACCGAGAAAAAAGCCGGGATCGAGTCGAGGGGTAATAAAAATTTGTATTGGGGTATTTCCCTGATTTGGAGAGGTATCGGCTTTTTTTTTTCTTAATAAAAAATTCGGGTTGGGGAGGGATAAATTGATTTCCTGATTTAAAAAATTTTTTTAGGCTTGTTTCTTGCTATTTCCGGTATATTTTAAATATTAAATTATTTTTTTTATAATTCACTAAATATACTCTCCCTTTTTTTTACAAATTTTCTAATTTAAAAAGAAGTTGGGTTTAGTTTATAAAAACATTTTTTAGATTATAATAATATATAGCTACAAATATAAGATAAATATTTATTTATATATAAAATTTTATATAAATTTACTAAAATTTAAAAATAAGTTAATGTGTATTTTGTATATAAAGATAATTATTTTGTTATAGAATTTTATTTTAACGTTTGAGGGAGTATTAAAGATATTATAGTAATAAGTCAAAAACTAATTTTTTTTTTTATAAATGGTAAAACCAGTGCTTGTAAAAGTTTTAGTATGTTTAGTATTAAAAAGTGTAGTAATTCTGCTAATAATACTAAGCAATACTTTACATATATATTTATAAACCAAAAACATAATAGTATTTATACTAAATTTATAAAAAGTTAATATAATAGTATAGAATTAAGATTTCTAAGGATTAAGAAATATAAATTGAATTAATTAAGTTAAGGGGATATTGGAAGGTCTTATATTTTGAGTAGTTTTTTTGTATAGCTTGTGATGTAGTTATTGGTGACTATTATTGCATCACATATACTATAAAGATTATTGTTTTGATGAAGGTTCGTGCAAATTCGATATTACAATTAAATTTATAATATTATGGTATGTGCATATTCCCAGGGTGACATGGACCAAAATGCAAAAACTGCTGAATTACTTGGGTTGGTATTGATTATATGATTCTGTGGTTTAAGCTAGTATTAGTGAAAAGCTTTTATGAAGATTGGAATACTTTTATTGTAACTCCTTGTTTACTACAAGATTAACGCGTTATTATGTAATAGTTTTCGCATTTGTGTTAACTATTTCATACAGCTTCTGTATGTAGTGCGATCACTAAATCCAGACCATTATTTTAAATATTAAGTAAAATCATACCTATTATGTATAATTAAGTAAAATTTTAGAAACATATTATAAGCACTGTAGCTTTGATCTTAATAAATTTTAATAGTATAAGTATTCAATTTTTGACCTTATAAAAACCTACTTTTATAAATTTGATGACTTTCATATTTTTTTTTCCAGAGCCAAGAGGTTATATTTTGAAATTAAATTGTCTTAAACTTGTTAAATTCTAATTCTTGTCATCTTTCTAAAGAAAATACTTATATATATAATAATATATGTATACAGAAAGAAGAATAGAGAGGATAAGATTTATTAATTATTTACTAATTTTAAAATGAGTTTTATGATATTAGTCTATAATCTTAAAAATAGTTATTATATATATTTAAAAATATTACAAAGAAATAATATATTTTGAACTAAAACACCTCTTATTATATTAGCAAAGTAAAAAATTTGAGTTTTATAAAAAATTTAATTTACATATATCCCAATAAATCAAATTATTTTTAGAATATTTTAATTGTTATTCATATAATTAATAAGTTTTTTAATATCTTAGTTAAGGAGGGTATAACACAAATTAAAGTAGAAATTGTATTTTTTATTGAAAGAAACAAATAGTAGAATAACCAAGTAATCCCAATGCTATTGATTTTAGCCTTATATTATAGATTATTATATTAAGAATATTATCTAGTTGTAGTATTTTTGACATTATTAAAAACACTTTATAATAAGCTTTTTAGTTAATTATAAGAAATATAAAGTTATCAGACATAATACTATAATATTAAAAGACTAAATATACCTACATACTTATTTATAAAACTGTATTTTGTATATTTCTATTTTATTAATATTTTTTAGTTTTACATCTTTATACAGATAAATATATATATTAATTATTTTTATTTATTAGAAAGCTTTTTTTCAAAAAGAAAATACTAATATTCAAAATATTATACTAAATAAAAACATAAATATATAATAAAAATTATAATTATAAAATAGAACAAAAGTCTATTAAAAGTCTAAAATTTATCTTATAATTCCATAAATTTTCTAAATTATAAAAGTTAATAATTATTTAAATAAGCTTTTACAAGGATATTCCACATTCTTCAATATACAATTACAAAGTCTCTAAATTTCATTTCAATCTCTGCTAATAATAAAAAAATATACAAGTATTTATTTCACAAAATCAGAAAAATCTATAATATACATACCTTAAATTTTATAAAAAGATTTCAACCATCGCATTATTATTCATACAATAGAATAGGAATATACCAAGTCAATCAAAACTAACAAAGTTAACAAAGCAGACTTTAGTAAAAATATCTAAATAGTGGTTATATACAATTTAAGTAAGTAACCCACCAAAAGACCTATATAGATCACTTTCTTTTTTCTTTTTTAAGATTAATATATATTTGCCAACTATTTAATAGTACTAAATATATATACAAACTAACTTACTATAAATAGTAAAATTATAAGTTTTACAAAATTTTATTTTAATTTTCATTTATAAGCTACTACAAAATATTATTTTATATAATTCTACAAATTAAAAAAAATATGATTTTATAATATTATTTCTTATCTATTTCTAAAAATAAAACATATAATTCATATTAGCTCAAAAGCCGCCCCTTAAATTAGGTAATGTATAAAAATAGAAATATATAGAGTATCAATCAGTCAATATATTTTAAAATCAGGATATACTAGTTAAAATTATTAAAACTAATAAAACTATTAAAGTAGGTTTGTAGGGATAGAATTATAATATTTTTTTTAGCCATTTTATAATATTTCATACTATATACAATTTTAATTATAAAATAAATGCATATTATTATATCTCAAAAATCCCTATATCTTAATTTTATTTTTTCATATTTTTCAGCGAATGATAATAAAAGGGCCTCAAAATATTAAGTATTTCCCTAAACGAGAATTTCTATACCATACTATCGGCTATATTACTCACAATTTTAAGAAATAAACAAAAAAAAAACATTTTCTATTACTCTGTAATATCCAAATAGATTCAGAATTTCTAGTTAAAATATTATATTAAAATAAATCTCTGCTATAGTTTAGACAAATAAAAGAGGAATTCGCTCTTTTTATACAATATGTATATAAAGCAACTATGTTAAAATAGAAGTAGGGTTTTTTGGAATCTAACTTAAAAAAATAAAATTATAAATATTATCAATTTACTTGGGTAATTTTGATAGTTTTAACTATTTGATCGAGTACAGTTCGGATCGAATACCCTCTACATAATTTAAAAGTAAGTGAAGGATTACATTAAAATGCTAAATAAAATAAATAGTAAAGAACAAGACTTTAAAATTTGTCTAAAATATACCCATAGTTAATATTCTCAATTAATCATACAATATAAAAAAAGATTTTTAACTTCATATCTAGAGGGTCCCTATAATAGCATTAATATCACAATCTTTTCTTAAGGTAATTTAAATTTTGTTTTTATTACAAGCTTAATTAACCATAAAAACCTTGGTGAAATAAATATTCAAATATTTATATTATAGATTATAACAGGAAATGCTGGCGCTTAAGAGTTAATCAAACTATATTAATGGATTATGAAAAAAAAGAGTAATAATATTGAAAAGTAAGTTAGGTTCTAGACTAATTAATTAATTTTTAATATAATAAACTAATCTAGATTATAGTGTAGCTCTAAATTAAAAATCTGAAAATGATAAGAAAATATTTATTTAATTAGTTATCGAAATGTATAAGTGAAATATTCTCGGCATTATAACTTATATTAAAATAAACAGCAGCATTACTTAGAAAATTATTTACTTAATATCAAAAGTGTTAATTGGCAGGAAAGTAATTTAATAAAGGGTAATTTTAGATATATTTATATCTTAAATAAGGTGTTTATTTTTAATTATTTGTGATGGAATTATAAGCTAAATATATTTTTTGCTTTTATAATTTATAGCCTGCCCAAAATAATTATAAGATTTGAAATATTTAGGAAAAAATGAATTCCTTTAAAAAGTATATAGTCTGTTGATATTATAATTTTATAATTATTATATTTATTTATAATTCTTTTAATCTATTTTTAGTTTATACTATTTTTTGTTTAAATTTAGATTAAATTATTTTTATTATTTTTAATATAAGTTGATGGTCCTTTACTTTTATATTATATAATTTAAAAAAAAAAAATAAAAAATAAAATTATAATATTAATGTTTATATTCCAAAATAAGAATACTATGAATTTTTTTTTTTTAAAGGAAGATAATATTTTTAAACTGATATACTTTACTTACCATATTCTTTGCCTGTTTGTATATAAATTTTTTTCTTTTTTCTTACTTCCACTTTTTTTTTGATATATATAAATATATTTACTTTTTTTTATTTAAATTTTTTATAATTGGTTATATAAAAATGAGATGTTGTTAAGTTAAGTTTAATTATTTATTATTATAGCTATTTTATTAGTTAACTATTTTATTTTTTCTACCTTATTATTTAGTATATTAATTTATTATAAATTTATTATGTTTGATGGAATGTTAACACTAAATAATAAATTTTAATTTACAAAATAATTAATATATATAAAATAAAATAATATTTTTATCAAAATAATATTATATCTAGTTAAAAGGTTTTAATAATAGTAAATATATTATACCATTTTCTGTGTTTTTTTAAGTATTATTACTAAAGTTAAAGTGGTTTTGTTTATAAGTCTTAATATTTATTATTATTTTTGTTATTGTTAGTACAGTTAATTATAATTTTATTTAGTTTTTTTTATTTTAAATTCCTTGTTCTAAATAATACTATTAATAATTTCAATCATTAAATCAAAAAGGAAATGTGATTTTGTTCTTAAATAATAACCTATTTAATCTGATGATTTTAAGTATTTTATTAATTATTACTACTATTTATAATTTTTTAAATTGTAGTATATATTTTCCTTATTTATAATTTTGTATATATGTATTATCACATTTTTTATTAAATAAGCTATATTCTGGAAATTATTGTAGATCTTTTTAAATTATAAAATAATAAATATGGGATTAAAGTAATAATCTTTAAGCATGAAAGCTACTTCTTTGATGAAAAATTGAAATATTGATAATAAGTTTATAAAGGTTTGTAAATATAACTACTTAAAAGTTTAATTAATATCAAGAATAGCACAAATCTTGTCTATTATATTACAAAAATATTAAGTTATATTTTAAATTTTGATTTTTTTATAATCCTGATTATATAATATTTAATGCCATATAATAGGATTCAGAATGTATAAATATATAAATAAAAGTATTAAATAGGAAATATAATAAAATAAAACTAAAAATAATATAACATAAAATAAGATATAGATAATTATACTATTAAAATTATAAATCTATAATATTAAAAAAATAAATAAGATATAAAGAATTCTAAATAAATATTTTTTTTATTATATTAGTTGTTTATAATAGAGATTTTCTGGTATTATTTGTAAATAAAATTATGTTAACAATAAAATAAAAACTATTTTACATATATTTATAATATAGTATTATTTAAAAAAAAACATATGTAACTAATCAAGTACATATAATATGCTTTTAAGCTAATTATATACTTACTTCTTTAAATATATAAATCTATATTGGAATTTTTAAAACAGAAAATGTGGATATTATTAAATTTATCTAAATTTCTTTGATATATAGCTTGGTCCCCCCCCTATTTCCTTTTTTTTTTTTTTTAATTTTCTTTAGGATTTTTTGTTATTTTAGGTCTTAAATTATAACAACCTTTAATTTAAGTTATAGTTACTTGATTAAACTTTAATTTTATTTAAATTGATATTAATTTCTGTAACTGTACAATATCAAATTTTTTAGGTCTTTGATTTTGTATAATTTTTACCTTTAAATTTCTAACTACCTATTACTCTAATTTTTTATATAATAATATAGTTAAAAAACCTTCTAAAATAAAACCAACTAGGATTATAACTAAAAAACATCCTTCTAAAATTAAGTTACTTATAACTAAAATGTTAAATAATAAATTATTTTTACCTAATAAGATACTAAAATTTCAAAATAGAAAATCTGAATTATATTTATTTATTAAATTATTAAATATTAAATTGTTATAGTAGGAAAGGACTTAAATATTACTTTTCAAAATATTAGAGAGATATTCAGGTGGAATTAGATACTATTGGTTACATTCTACTTTTAAAAATATGAATTTATGAAATTATTCAATTTGTATAATTTTGGTAAGTTCTAGTTTTTTAGTATATTATTGATAATCTTTTAAATATATTTATGATGAAGTTTGGTGCTGCAGATTGAGTTTTAGAGTTTTAAATATTAACAAAAAAAATATATCCTTATTAATAAAACCTAATATTATTTTTGCAAAATTCTTATGGTGTTTTATTTATTTAAAATTTTTAATTATAGTAAGTATAATAATTTTATAATTAAATAGAATTATACTATATGACTATATGTCTGTTTATATTGTGTTATATGTGTTAATAAATATTTTTGGATTGAGAGTAGATCTCAGTTCTATTTTAGATACAGCAAAATTAAAAATTCCATTTTTAATAGTACTCTCAAGTTTACAGGTTAAAAATTTTAGGTTACAGATTTTCAATTTAGCAAATTTTTTAAAAAAAACCAGAATGTTAAAAAGTTTTAAATTTTAATGTGTAATTCCTTGTTTATGGAGGTATAATATTCTTTTTGTTAACTAACTGATTAGTTTTTTGTATTGTTTGTTTGTTTAGTAAATATAAGTGAAGTTTGAGAGGTTACTGGTAGTGTAAGATATTATAATATATTTACTGAGTAAAATCTTTAATATTATTTTAATATTAATTATATTATATTTAGAGATTATTAATTAGCTTGTAAAATGAATTTGAGTAGAATATTGTACTTATATAATTAATCTGTTAAAAAAATTTGAATTTTATTATTTTATATTTTTTTAATAAAAATTTAGTTATGAATTTGTTTCTGGTTAAAATATAAATAATAATGGTAATATAATTATTTATAGTTTTATTTTTATATATAATAATTTAAATATTATATTTATTAATATTAATTGTATTTTTAAATTCTAGTAGACTTATTAATAATTTAGAAGTAGAAAAAAACGAGGTGAGATATTGAAAAAAATGTTTTTGATAATGTTTATTATTTGCTTCTTGGGGTATAATAACTTTAAAGTATCCATTTTTTTTAATAAAAATTTGTATAGTTTTGTAGAGTGTAAGCTGCTTATATTTAAGTTTTTTTGATTTAATAATATTCAATTTATTATTTTGGTAAAATATTTTACTTTTTAAGTAATCTACCAGTAGTAGGACATTTAAATTAAAATTAAAAGTAATATTAAAATAAATAGTATATAAGAGTTGGTCTTTTATATTGTAATAAAATATAATAATATTTATATTTATTAATTTAAATATCTAGCTTTTATATATATCAATTAAAAAGTTCTCAAAGGATAGGATAATAGTAGGTTTTTTAATATTGTTAGATAAAGAAATTAATCTTGTCCTACCCTTATTCTTAGCAAAAATATCAAAATTACTAAGAAAAATTGGAAAAATATATAAAATGTTGGAAAACTAAATATTTTAGAAGTAATTTTTCTTGTAAAGCCAATTATATATAAATATACTTAGCAAAAAAAATAATTATATTAGTAAAAAAGATATTAAAAAAAAAATAATAAAACTGTGTTTAATATTTGAATTTAAGGGATAATACTGGAGTATAATGAATAAATAGGAATTCTTATAAGAAATTTATATTAGGTAGGTTGCTAATTTAACAAAATAATTTTTTTTTTATATTTTAAATTCTTGGTTCTTATTTGTTATTATTAGTAAACTATATAAGCTTAATAATGTATAAATTAATAAAAAACAAAAATACAAACACTCAAAGACTATTATATAAAATAAAGATTAGTATAGCTTTATTTTACTTTCTTAATTAATTGAATTCTTTTGATTAATAATCTTTTTAATTTAGTATAAGACTTTTTTTTAATTATATATTAATTTGGTTCTAGTTTAAAATTAAGAAAACTATATTTATCATTTACTAATTATATCCTAATTTTATAATAAAATAATTAAATTTAAAAGTTTGATGAATTAAAAATAAAATATTTAAATATTTATATATAAATTTAATTTAATATAATATAATTAAATTGTTTTTTTTTTTTTTTTTTTTTTTAAAAAATATGTGGGTGTTTTCTGAAACTATGTGCTGTTGATTTTAAGTTTGTGCTTGATTTATTAAAAATATTAAAGCTACTCTGCTATATTTGCCGACTTATTAATAATAAATATATTACTTTTTGTTATATTTTCTATGGAATTGATTGGAAGGCTGGGAATTGTATTCTGTTTTTGTGGTTTTTGATCACTATTACTGTGTTTGGTGAGTTGTTTTACAGTTTATTTAGTTTTTATTAAATTTTACTGTTTAGGATGTTATATTTCTGTTTCTTGTTATGTGATTATGTATTATATTATGGTTAATTAGGTACTCTTCTTTTTTCCTTCTTTTTTTATTATGTTTTTTATATTTTTTAATTATTTAATATTAGTATTGCCCTTTCTTACGACGAGCTTATACCAAAAATATCAATTTTTTAAAAATTAAAAAGAAATAAAGTTAATAATAATTTACCTTATTTTATAAAAAATTTTTTAATTATAAAATATAATAGAAAATAAAAAAATAAATATTCTCCAGAAGCCACCAAGAAATTAGTTGATGTATATATTAAAAAATTATATTTTAAAAAGTATGGGTTAACTATTATTATAAAAATTATAAAACAAAAGCAGACTTTTTATTGTTATAATTTAAAATCATCAATATGTTTAAAAGTTTAACCATGAGTTTAAAAAATTTAATTGTGAATATAAAACACTTAATTATGAATATTTACCTATTGATATAATTTAAGATTATGAGTAAGATAAAAACAAGATTATTCTTACATTTTTATAAATATTGAGTTTAAGATTTAGCTTTAACAATAGCTTGATCAATGTAGCTGAAGATTTTAATAAATTACAAATATATATATTACTTGAATATATTAGCAGTCTAGTATTTTGTGCAGGTCACCCTAGGGAATTAGTAATAAAAGTTATAAAAAGAATACCATATAGTATATTGTATATATAGATTAATCTTATTAATAAGACTAAATTTTTAGAATTGGTTTTGGTATGAGATTAAGTTGTAACTTAAATAGAGAATGTTTATTTAGATACTGATATTTAAACTACTACAAATAAAATTTCGATTTTGATTTATACTATATTTAAATTCATTATTATATAAAATAACTAGAACTTTTTAATATGAAGTTAAAGAATTTAAATAAATATCTAATTAATTTTAAAAATATTAAGAATAAGATTAATAGTATTATTAAAATCAAAAATCATTAGTATCAGTATTATACTAATCAAAAATTCTAGTATAATATAATTAAGGGATTTTCTTGCAGGTATAAAAATTTAGACTATTACTACATTAATAAAAAGTCTAGTAAGCCTAGTAAACTTAAAATTCCTTAATATTATAAAATTATATAATAAATATATCTATTATTTTTCTTTTAATTATAAATGTATTTCAGATTATGCAGGCATTTTTACAAATATAAGATTTATAAATTCTACAATTAACAGTTAATATAATTTACAGCATAACAAACCCCAAATCTAAACTACCTAAATAAGAAAAAAATTCTTAAAATATAAATTAATTAAATAGATATAAGAATTATTAAATAATGAAATACTAAAAGTTATAATTAAACTGCAAATTAATTTTAATCAAATATATTATTTAATAGAAAGATACATGCAAATAATGCTTATTCGTAAATTAATTTTTTTTTTTTTTTTTAAAAAAAAAAGCTGCAAAATATTATAACATAGTATATAAAATTTACCCACAAGTTTAACTAACATTTTTTTTAGTTTAGCGTCTAAGCTAAACTTTCTATATCTAAATTAAAGATATTATAATTAAAACTTTAGCAATTTATATAAAACTAATTTTTCTTATAACCCTTTTTCAAACTTAAGTTTCTTAAAATTAAGATCTATAATCTTACTTAAATTATATAAAAAATTAAATTTATAATTTTTGATCTAATATATTTTTAGTATGATGGTAGTAATATTAAATAAAATATTATTACCTATATCTATTATTATTATAATAATTTGGTAATATTTGATAAAGTTAAGTATATACTAATCTATAATAACACAAGTTAATATATATATAAAATGTATAAATAAATATAAACCTATTATTTATAAAAAAGAATCTAATGATTATAAATAAAAAGTATTTTAATAAATCATAAACAAACTGTCCTTCTTATAACTAAAAATACTAAAATATTATAAGTTTGTTATAACCTAAAAAAACAATTCTGTTTTGTTATAAAGCCTGTATATTATTTTTGGTATTATTGATTATGTTTATTTGTAATTTTGTTACACTAAAATTATAAGATAATTAAGAAATTGTTTATAATAAAATTTTAAAATTGGTATTTACTTACTCCAAATTTAAGATATTAATTTTAACTTTTAAAAAGTATATTATAATTTTTAATAACACACCAGGCAGATGCAGTGGCCATCTTCAAAAATAATTTAACTGGCTTTTAATATTTAAAAGGGAAATTTTGGTTAATATAATGTGTAATGCAGAAAGGAGATAAAGAAGGAAGGGCGATAAAAAAATAATAAGAAACTAGAAAAAAAAAGGAAATTAAAGAAAATATATAATAAATTTGGTTTTTATTATTATTGCTATATTACTTTTGTAAATCCTATTTTACTAAAATTATGGCTAGAAATTTGTGTGAGTTGTAGTATAATATAAAAACATGGATATTATTATTAAATATTATGATTATTATAAAAGTTTTTGAGTTAAAATTCCTAGAATAAACTTTTAGTTTTTGATTTTTTAGGCTTTTTATTGTATTATTTACTACTAGTATGTCTGATCGCAACAAACTCCAAAACATTTCCAATTTAAAAACAAATGTAGTGGTAATATTGTCTTTTTTTTAGGATTAATATTTAGTAAACTGCTTTATTATCTTTTGAACTATTAATAACATTATTTTGCTAATAGCTTATTTGATTTTTATTATATCTAATTAATTTAAATATTTTGTATGTAAAAAGATATTAATTAATAAAATTATAAAATATATAAAAAATTATCTTAGAGTTTTAAAAAATCTAAATATTTATAAC
This sequence comes from Dactylellina drechsleri, assembly GCA_036971345.1. NCBI lineage: Eukaryota > Fungi > Ascomycota > Orbiliomycetes > Orbiliales > Orbiliaceae > Dactylellina > Dactylellina drechsleri. The sequence goes on from JAJTUB010000090.1 coordinate 81,698, forward strand.
CAAAGGTAGAAAAATATATTAATATTCTAATAATTTACCAAATAAATTTTAGTTTCTTAGTACTGATATGTGTATAAGTCCATTACTTATAGGAGTACATTGATAAATTATTAAAAGAGTTTGATTTCAGAAATAAAAGCATTTCAAATTAAATTAATATTAATTTGGTTTTTTAAAATTTATCAAATTGGTAAGATTGTAATTCTTAGTGGCTAGCTGCTATTTTTATTTTTATTTTTATTTTTAGATAGAAACGAAATTGTAAAAATCATAAAAATAATTATAATAAAAAAGTTTGATAATTGCATATATCTATTATCAAATCTATATCCCAAATATTATAACTATTTTATATATTAAAAGATATATCATATTATCTTCATACTTTTGTTTTTTTTTTTGATATTAAAAATAAAAACAATTGAGTTCCTTAGTTATTAAATATATTAATATTATTAATATCATAATAAAAAATTATTATAAATTAAATAATTTATTGAATGTTATATTATTAAGAGGAAGTTATTTATTTCAACAACCCTAATCCTGCTAACTAAAATATTATAAAAATTATATCTAAATTTAATATTATGAACTTAAGAAAATTTATTATATATTATTATTTGTATTATTTAATAAGCTCAAAATTTTGTTTTTAGAAATTAATATAATATTTTGCTATTTATCAGACAATTACTATATTCTGAAATATAATAAGCACCAGGTGAGAAAAAATTGATTTAAACAACAACCAAATTTTTATAATAAAGATAATTTATATAAATAATTCTTTTTATAAAATTCGCTTAATTTTATAACAATATATATTTATACAAATTTAGATATATATATTATAAAAGTTAAATTTTTTCTTAAACAAATATTAACTTCAAATTTAAAAACTAGGTTTTATAATAATATATTATTATTTTTATAAATTAATAAGAACTACGGCGAGGCTATAATTGTAATAATAATTAATTATTAAAAAATTGGATTTAGATATTGGTAGATTAAAATTCTAGGATTTCAAACACTAAAATATTGAACTGGAAAATTGAAAAATCAAAAATAATAAACAAATCCAAGGAAATTATTAATTTTATTTTTATTATAAAATTATAAATTATGCTGGTTTAATGATGTATGAAAATTTAAATATATAAGTAGTATAATTATAAAAAGCTTTATATAAAAATCTATATCAATTAATATATTAATAATTTATAATAATTAATAATAGGATTTTGGTATTTTTTATGTTTGATACAATAAGTCTTGGTTTTGGTTATTTTATTTATAAAATATATTATAAGTATTTTGCTATTTTTTATATATTAGGATAATATATTTTTTATATTTTTTATTTTGTAATTATAGTGAAAAGAAAGGTGGCTGTTAGTTAAATATATAGATTAAGTAGTGAAACAAAATAGACTCTCACTATTAAAATGGTCAATTTTAAGGCTAAGTTTTTGAAGAAATTCGTATTTGTAAATAATTTTGGAAGTTACATAAGGTTTTTTATATATATTATCAAAATATTCAACCTAAAAAAATTATGTTAGCTTAGTAGGAGTTAAAAAGCATAAAAACAATGGTAAATTTGAGAAATTTTAAAAAATATATCTTATATCTGGTTTTTAAAAAGCTATAATATATTATAAAAATTTTACTATAATAACATCTAGTAATTTTGGGCTAATATATTTAAATAATTAAATAATTTTAATATTATTTCTTTTATTTTTTTTAACTAGTGATTACACATTTTATTATAAAAAACTTTTTTGTTTTCTAATATTATCTGAAATTGTTTTGGGTTATTTTGGAACCTTACCAGGTTTAATGTAAAACTTCATAAATAATAAATAAAAAAATTAATTTGTAATTAATCAATGTTTGTTAGTTTTATTAATATTTTACCCATTATTTAAACAATATTAGTAATAGTAACTACATTTATTAATCATTAAATAAGTATTGTAATAAAATTTTTTGGTACTATAATACTAATTAAGTATTATAAACTTATTTGTTTTATTATAGAAATAAATAATATATCAATAAAAGATAACATAGTTAATTTAATTTTAAAAAATAAATAACTATATATTATTGGTGTAATAGATTAAAATTGTTTCCAACTATGTTTTACGTTAATCACAAATTGTTTTATATAAAGCGTTAAACTTAAGATTAACAATTTAAATGTTAAATCTTAACAAGTATGTTACTTTTTAATTATTCTATTATCTAAAAAAAAACAAAGGAAATTGGATTTCATTTATGTTTTTTTTATATTCACTTAGTTAGTAATTTTGGATTATAAAACCTGTAAACTCTATATATACTACTATTTTACTTACAACCGAAATTGCTTTACTTAATATATTTTCTGGAAATAGAGAAAAATAATTTAAAAAAGATTATACAGCAATTATAATATAAAATAATTAATCCCAAAACCTCAAGAATTCTTAACCAATATTATTTAATTTTATTTATATACTTGGAAAAGCACACTAAAATATTTTTTAAATTTTGTTATACAATTTAATATTTTGAAATTGCATAAATATTTATAATAACTAAATTAAATACCTAAAAATAAGATTTATTACTACAATAAATATCATATTTAAAAAAATTTTATATTAAATATTTAATAAATTTATATTAATTTAAATAAAAAACTTAAAAATAAATTATATTTAATATTATTATCTATATTCCTTACTTTAATTTATTTTTTATATATATAAATAAACTAGCTATACAATAAAAAATATTAAACATATATTATATTTTTACTATTATAAAAATATTAATATAAGATTATTTTATAAACTAAAACTGTTATTTAACTTAATATCAATTTAATAAAATACAACCAAGTCTATATAATAGTTGGGATTATTTTCCCACAAAACTTTACATTTATTATGTAAAATTAAAAGATTATAATTAATAATAAATTTTTTTAATCTAAAAAAAATCTATCAACTCAGGATATGATAACCATATTATAAAAATTATAAGCTGGTGTTTAGAAGACTACTTTTAATAATTCTAAATTAAATTGTAAAAAGCTAAAACTTTTAATATATATATAGTACCTAATATCATTCTATAATAGAAAAATAATACCAACTAAAAAGAATTACCCTATTTTTAATTAGAAACTACTAGCCATAATTAAAACATTACATACCTAATCGCCTTACCTCAAAAAAAACCAGTTCCAAATTATTATATATAATGATTATTAAAATTTAACATATTTTACAACCTCAAAAAAACTAAGTTTGAGACAGGCTTACTAGGCAAAAAAACTAATAAATTTAAATTTCAAAATTTATTACCACCCAAAAAAAAAAATATAGTAGTAAATGTATTTTCAAAACAAATTAAATAAAATCAAAAAAAAAAAAAAAAAAAAATAAAACAAACAAAAAAAAAATAAAAAAAAAATTAATTTAAAAACAAAATAACTAAAAACAAAAAAAAAAAAAAAAAAAAATTACCTCCACCACTATTAAAAAAAAAACAACTAATACCCCTATTAAAAAAAACCATAAAACAAGTTATAAAGTGAATTATAACCATCTTTACATCTATCAAAAAAAAAATAATAAAAAATTATCCTTGCAATCTAAAAATTCTCAACATTATTTAATCAATTAAAAAG
>JAJTUB010000091.1:0-85250 GCA_036971345.1 Dactylellina drechsleri
GAGTTGTAAGCCATTACAAAAATTATTTATAAAAAATTATTACTTTTTTAGTTATACTGTGTATATTTATTGTTATATCTTGAATTGTAATGTGTGCCAACAAAATAAGGTATTTAGAGTTTTAAAATTAGGTAAATTACTTTTTATAAAATTTTTGTTAAAAGTATAAAGTAATATATTTCTTAATTTTATTATAAAATTCTTAGAATTTAAAGATTTATTATTAGGTAATATCTTGCTAGGCTATAATATGATATTAATTATAATAGATTAACTGATTAAATTCTTTTATTTCATACTATATATTAATAAGTTAATAATTAAAACTTTTATTAAACTATATATATGATACCTGATTAAAGAAGGAATATTCAATAAATTTATTTTTAATTAAAATAGATAGTTTATTAGTAAATTTATAATTATTGTATGTAAAATAGTTAATATAGAATTATAATTTTCTATAGCATACTACTTAAAAATAGATGGGCAAATTAAAAGAATTAATATTATACTAAAATAATATTTGTATAATTATTATAATTATATATAGGATAATTAAATGGGATTATTATTATTAGTTTAATTTATATATAATAATACTGTATAAGTGATTATTAAGATGATATTTTTTTATATATAAAATATTTACTATTTTAAAACTTTGGTAACCTTTAAAAGACCTAGCAATGTTCTAGTAGTAGAAAAGAAGATTTAAAAACTAGAATTATATTATAAATTGTGTTGACTTAAGATTATGTAAGTGCAGAATAACTAAACTAGGTATACTAATAGGAGATAAGGTCTAATACTAGTCTTCAAGCTAGGATAGCAGATTATGTTAAATAAAAGGTATATTTAAACCTACCAACTATTGAATAAATTAGAAGTAAGGCGGCTTAGCCTATATAAGGTTATAGAGGTTATAGGAATATATATATACAGATTTAAATTACCTAAAACCATAAAGTACTATAATATATTTTATATTTTTTTACTATAATCTTATATAATAAATAACAAGTATTTATAAGTCCCCAAGCTACTATCAATAATTATTGATGGAAAGGAAAAATAAAAAATGGAGAAGATATTAGCTAAAATATTTTGTAAGAAAGAACTTAAATTTAAAAGTTAATAAAGTATTACTTAATAAAATGGTAAGGTTAACCAAGGTTTGATATATTGTAAAAATCTAAAAAGAATGTTATATATATAGAATAAGTTGTTAAAACTATGAAAATAAAAAAATTATTATTTAATTAAAATTATAATTAAATACAAATAAATATACTTCTACTAAAAATATAGGATTGTAAGATAAGGAAAAATATTTAAAAAACTTCAAATAAACCTAACCTTAAAAACAAATAATACCAAAATACTAAAAAAGAAATTTAAGATCTAAAGAAACTATGCTATTATATAAAACCATATATTATTAAATATATCAATATTTTTAAACATATTTAATAATATAATTATAAATTTACCTATTTTCAGAAGAATAAGCTATATTATACAAAATTATACCACTATTTATAATTTTTAAAACAATCACTCTAATAGTAAATACTATAATAACCATTTACAAAACCTTAATATTTACCTCTACTATATTAACCCTTAGTATAATACTTCCAATTATAAGAACTACAATAAAACTACCAATTCTATATAACTTATTATAAATTTTATCAAATTCCATTATTTTTTTAAAATAGTTTTAAAAATAGGATTAACTTAACTACTACCAAAATTTAAAAATATAGTTTTTAATATATTAACATAAGCATCTATAATAATTATATTAAGAGAGGGAATAATTAAAATTATTAAAATACTAGTAGTATTATTAATATGAATAGGAGGTATAATTATAAAAATAGTATATTTAGTAAGGGGTCTTATAATAGTAATATTTAAAAATATAAAGATGCTGATATATATAAAATAGGGGAAGAAGGTTTTTAAAGTTTTTCAATAAATTAGAACTAGAGATATTATAGTATAGGTATAAATATTATTATTAAGTATGTTTATAAAATAATATATAGAATTCTTAATATTATAGTAATTATACTTAGTACTTTTATTAATGTAGCAGGCAAACTCCTACTACTTATAATTATAGTAGTATAGGTTATAAAGGAAGTTATTATTAATAATATTAATTTTTATATTAATAAGCTGGCAATTAATAATAATAATAATATAAATAACAGAAACTAGATTAATTATTTTGAAATTATTAAAAAGAAAAAGCGTGGTTTAACATATAATATTAAAAAGAGAAGATTTTTTAAAATTAGAATTTTTAATTAAACTAAAAACTAATTATAAATAAATAAAATAAAAAATTATGAGGCAAAACAAGTTTTATTATAAGGTAAAGAAAGTAAAAAAAAAAAAAAATCGTCTAAAAGGGAAGAAAAAGGTTAATAATAGTTAGAAGTTGCTTACCATTATTAAATAATAGGAATATATTTATAAAACTATTTTCTTTATTTTTTTAATATAATTTCCTATGAGGTCTTCTAACTTTAACAAATAATAAGTTTTGATATATCTCATAAAAAAAAAACACATAGGAACCATCTTACAAGACAGTAAAAATTATAAGGAGTTATTATAAAGGCTAGTAATCCGGGAACAACTATTTTTCCTTTATAATTTCACAATTTTATAACAAATATTAGCAGAAATAGATGATATGAAAATATGATGTTAAATATTAATTATCCCAATTAGGTAACCACATCTAAAAGTGGCTATACTATCATATGATAAGCCTCGCTGGGACTAAGTATTAACCATAAATCAAGAATTAGTGGTATAAGGCTTTAAACTATGCTTTATGGGAGGGGAATATTATAATTCACATCAATACAGGCCGTAGCTTCACGATTGGTGGTGCAGAATACTACACGGTCAACACCTCCTTGATCTGGCAGGTAAGTATCCAGTGGGTATGAGGTTTACCGAGGTATCATGAAATATACCAAGGTTTCTGTTACACCTGTGGCCCTGGAAGGTCACAGCAAGCTCACTCTGGCTTCTGTTTCTCAATCCTATTATTCAGGTCTTGATTCAGGGAAGTATACATATCACTAGGAATAGTAGAACTGTTGGATAGAAAGTGTAATAACAATAAGGTGATAATAAACTATAAATCTGTATTATATTTGAGTTAACTGATGAAAAGTAAGAACTATTTATCAGTTTTAATAATAATCTTATATATATAAGGATGTTTTATACAAATGTAAATAATTACATGCTTATATTTTAATACTCACATGTTTGTATGTTTGTATGTTTGTATTTTGGTATTTATATACTCGCATATTTGTATGTTATGTGATGAGTGGTGTGATATGATAGGGATTAGAATAAAATAAGTAAATATAATATATAGGTGGGTAGTTTTTTTATGAGAGATATAGTGGAGTAAAACTGGGAATAAGGTAACATAAAATATAGTATAAATAATTTATATTATTAAGATTATAGGTTTATAATATTATTTCCTTTTTTCAAGAAATAGGTTTTATGCAAAATTGATTTTTAAAAAAAATTTATTTTTATAAAATATAAAAATCTATATAAAAGTTATATTTTATATAATCAGGATTTTTTTATAAAATTAGTGTTAAGTATGGGTATATTTTTGGTATAGATTATTATTTTATATAAAACTTTTGTTTGTGTGGGTTATATAGGGTAAAAATAATATAAATAAATAATGTTTAAAAAGGATAGTAATTAAATTAAAATAATAATTTAAACTTAAATTTTAAAATATTTTTATAAAAAAATAATTAACATATATTTAAAATCAATTATAAATATTTATAAAATAAATAAATAAAAGAAATAAAATATTTTCTCATCAGTATTGCAATTTGCAAGCTGATTATATTAAAAAATTCAGAATTTTGGTTTTTAATTTTTGTGAGTATTGTGCAAAAAATAACCATTTGTATATTGTCATATCTGATTATAAAAATTGTGTGATTTATATTTGAAATGGTTAGAGGGGTTGTGTTACTAATTCTTGTAAATTTCTCTTAAATAATTTTAGAATAAATTTTATTAATTTTTCTTTCCTTTAATTAAATAACTGGATTATTAATTAAAAAAAAAAAAAAAAAAATTAAAAAAATTAAAAAAAAAATAGGTTATAGTGTAATAAAAAACTACTAAACTTTAAATAAAAATTATTCAAAAAAGAAAAGAGTTTTATCAAGTTAAATAAAAACATTTGAAAATAATAATATATAAAAAAAAATCTTTAAATATTAAAAAAAAAAAAAATTAAATAAAAATAGAGCAGTCTTCTAAAAAAATTAAAAAATTTAGAAAAGAATTGTTAGTATTGGTTTTGGGAATTTTTAATTTTGATTATATTAATTTCTTATAATTTTAGTTTAAAATTAGATTTTTTTTTGGTTTTCTATGTCTTTATTTTATAAATAATAATATAATTTTTTGATTAAGGTAGGTTTAGATAATTTTTGGGGGTATATTATTTTTTAAAATTTAAAAATTATTTTAGAGTCTATAAAATAATAATTATTTAATAAAATATTTGTTTTCTTGATTAAATTTATTTAAGATTTTTTTAAATTTATATTTCATATAATTTTTGAGTTTTAGTTTTTTATTATTAAAATTTTTTTTTAAGTTTTCTAGGGCTGGTTCTAAGAGTAAAATATGAAATAATCAATAAATATACATAGGTTCTAAAATTTTTAATTTAAAGGTGTTATTACTAAATTTCTTTGTAATTATGAAAAATCTATGTTTTTGGTAGTTAAGTTTTTTGCTTTATTATTTTTTTTATTTAATGTATTTTATAAGTAGGTATGCTTTATTTTTTTTTTTTAAAAGTAATGTTTCCATTTTTTTTTGATTATAATAATATAACATTTATTTTGTTATAAACTAGAGATTTTTTTAAAGATTTTTGTAAAAGTTTTTTATTTTTTTAATATATTTGTCTGTTTGAGGAACTATTTTTTTTAGTATTAAAGGTGGTAATATTATTATTGGATTTTATTTTTTGAGTATTTTGTATAAGGTATATTTTGTAGTTGAGTACTTGGATGTATTATATATAAATTTAAAATTAGAGAGTAGTTTAACTTAATTATTTTATATAATATTTAAAAAATTACATAATTATATTTCTATTGTTTAAATGATTTATTTAATTATTTCATTTATCTAAATGTGTTTTTTACTAGTAATATTAATTTTAATTTTAATCTAATTTCTGATTAAATTTTAGAATTTACTAAAGAATAAGGTATCTTTATTATAGATATATTTAATTTATAATTTATATTGACTAAATATTTATTTATTATAAACTTATTTAAGTTTTTTTGTAGACTATTTAATGTTTTATGGTTTTAAGATTGTTATTTTATTAAACTTATAAATGATGATTAGTATTTCATTATATATGGTATTAATAAGGGGGTTTCTAAATTTTGATATTTTTTAAATAAAATTATAAGAGATAACTTAAAATAATATTAATAATATATTATAAAATTAAAATTTACTATAAGATAAATGTCAACTAGATTTATTTCTATAATATATATCATAGATTCTGATATATTATTTAATATATTATTATATTTATAGCTAAAAATATTCTTTGGTTAGGAATTCTTGAGTTTGTTTAATTTTTAAATGTTTATGGGCTAATGTATTATAATATTATTTGATAAATTTTTACTAGAAATTCTTAGTAAAAATATAATAAAGATCTTTAAAAAGAATAATTTTATATTTAATAATAAAATATTCTAGAATATTTAAATTATTTAAAAGGATTCGGGTGGTTACTGGATACTATCAATAATTATTCTTTAATTCCTAAATAAACTAATTATTTAGTATATAAAAAGTGATGTTAAAGGTTTTATTGATAATAATATTTTTAAATAATTTTCCTTTTAGGATTGTTCTTTTATCTAATTATACTCTTATTATTAGATTAGGTTTTTTGTTGATTATGTTTGTTTTTGAGTTTTTTTTGTTTTTGTAGTGTATAATTTTTATATTATATTTGTTAAATATTTTTTATTAGTGGATTTGTTATTTACTGAGTTCTTTAGTAATGAAGAAAAAAATAAGATTTTTATAATTAAAATATATAATGAAAGGTTTTTTGGTTTGGAGATATACTCTCTATATCCTACAAGTTTGTACAATTGCTATAAATTCTTTATTATAAATTAAATATCTAAATTCTATGGTATCAAATTTGTAAAATAAATAAATAATAGGATGCTATTTATTATTGGGGTGCAATTAGCATAAATATGTGTTTAGTGTAATGTTTGAGGTGTCAGTTTTAATTTTAATAAGTAATTTTGGGTTGTAAAGTTGGAGTATAAGTGTTAAAAAAAATAATTGTTTTAGTGTATCAAAAATATTAATTTGATTGGGGATCATATTGAATTTAGTTCTTATTTTAATAAATTTATTTAAAATAGCTAACATATGGCTATATCGTTTAATAAAATATTGATAATAATTGTATAGTTTTAAAAAAAATTGGATATTTTTAATTATTTTTAGTTATAGTTAATCTTGAATAGTTTGTATTTTTTTAAAATCTATTTTGATTTCATTAGTTGTTACAATGGTTCCTAAAAATTTACATTTAATAATTTTAAATTCTATTTTTTCAAGTTAGATTTTAAGATTATATTTATTAAAAGCTTTAAAAATAAAAATAATATGTTTTTTATGTTTCTCTAAATCATGACTATAAATTAATATATCGTTAAAGTAAATAATATATATCTTATTAATATAGTTTTTAAAAACATAATTCATAAAGATTTAGAATAATACTAATGCATTAGTTAATTTTATAAGTATGATTACATATTTAAATAATTTATATTAGCATCTGAAAACTGTCTTCCAAATATTTTTAAATACAATTTTAAGATTATAATATTTAATTATTATGTCTATTTTAATAAATTTTTTAATTTTTTGTAATCAATCAAGCAACTTATTTATTTAAGGTAATTTTATCCGATTTTTAATAGTGATGGTATTAAGACTTTAATAATCTATACATATTCATAATTTTCCATTTTTCTTAAGTACAAATAATATGGGGTGTCTAATTAAAAATTAAAATAATTAAATGTATCCTTTGCATAAGTTTTCTTCAAGATATTCTCAAAATGCTTCAAGCTTTTTTTATATGCAAGCATAAACAAGCATAAATTTAAAAATAACATTTTTTTAAATTAATATTTTATAAATGAATTTATTAAATTTTAGTAAAACTTTTTTATCAAATAGTTTTTTAAAAGTTTTAATCCATTTAAAAATTTATTTGAAAATTTTAATAATATTTTTAACAATTTCTTTGATAATTTTATAGATATTTTTGGTTTTAAACCATATGTGTTTAAGGGTGTTGGGTTTATTTCAGGATTGATGGTAAATTTCTTTGTTAAAAAAATATTTTATAAATTATAGGTGTATTTTTTTTCTTTTTATTCTATAATTATTATTTAAACGGGATTGTCAATAGTTATAACGAATAAAATTAAAAGTCTTGTTTTTTTAATTGATAGCAAAATCATATTCTTGTAGCCAATTAAAATTTAAAATTAGATTATTTTTTTAAAAGTTAAAAATATTAATTATTCATTCTTTATAATATCTATTAATAAAAATGGTTATAATAGTTTTGTAGTAAATAATTCCTAAAATATTTCCTCCAAAAGTAATAATATTATAGTAAATATCTTTAAATTATATAAAAAAATATTTTTAGATAATATAATTAGTTAAGATATAAAAAGTTTTTACACCACTGTCTATAAGTGCATTAACAAAAATTCTATTAATAATAATATTAATGTTAAAATGTTTGTTATTGATTAGATTTAGTTATTTATCTAGTCCTTTTTTAATGAAGTTAGTACTAGATTTTTCAAATTATTTCAAACTCTGAGGCTAAACTAGTTTAAAATTTTAGTAAGTAGTGAAATTGTTGTATAATATTTATAAATATAGATTTGTTAAAGTCTTTTTATTATAAATTATTATAAATATTAAGAGCAAGTTTCTTTTTTAAATATGATTTTGGTTTAATATAATTCTTCAATAATATTAATTTATTCTTATATATAATTAATACAAGTAGAAAATTATCTTTTATAAATAATATAATGACTCCTACTTTACAAATAAATCATGTAGTGTATTTTAAATATTAAAGAATATGGTTTAATAAAAACTATGTTTTATAAAATTTTAAAATGAAATGTTTTTTTTTTAAAGTGAAAAATTATAAAGTCTTATGCTAGTTTTACTTTATATAAATTTATTATGGTAAGATAGGTAGTTTGTTAATAAAATTTATAATAATTTTTTTGTAGTTTTTCTATAAAATGGTATTTTTTTATAAAAATTTTATCTAAATATATATTATATAAGTTTTGTGATTTATGGATGTTATTAGTTTTATAGAGTCAATATTAATGGGTTTTACAATTTTGGATACAATTATTAATAAAAGTTGGCTATGATAAATTAAATAAATTTTTGTATCCAATTCTTTTTAAATTATTTGAGGTAATTAATTAATTTTAGTAGTTCCTTTTTTTGTATAGATATTTATTTCTAAGTTTAGTATTAATTTCATCATATATTATTTTTAGTTTTCAATAGGGTCTTTATAAATAAATTTATGGTTTAAGAAAAATAATTTTAAAAATAATTCTAAAATATGTTTTCTTAATTAATCATTCTAAAATAAATATAATATAAAATTACTATAATTCTTTATTTAAGTTTTATTAATATTTAAGGTGCCTTCCTAGAATAAGGTAATTTTAAATCTAATAATATTTATATACTATAAAATTATAAGATAAAAATATAAATTTATAAATAACTAATTCTAAATCTTTATTTAGGATATGTATTAGGGTGTTAGATATAGTATCATTAGTGTTTTTATCATTTTTTTATTATATAACTTCTTACAATATCTAAAGTTTTTCTTCAGATATTAAATATATTATAAATTTATTTTTTTAAAAGGGGATAATTATTTTATATAATAAAATTGGTGGTTTTAGTGCTGAAGCATTTTGGGTAATATGAATTTATTATGCTGATTCTTTACATTGTTTTTATTGTTTTTCTGAGATTTTTGATTAGGCGAATTGGATATATTTGGGTTGATTTTTTTTTGGTTGTCGGCAGTTTTTAGCGAAATGTCCTAGTCTGTCATAATTGTAGTAAATAATTACATTAGATTTCAGTAAATTTTTATGTTGTCAATGATTAGTAATATTAAGATCTATTAAAGTAAATCCATATTTTTGGTAAATATTATTTTTAAAACAATAATTCTGATAATTATTATAAGAACAATATTATCCAGTTTTTCCTTATTTTAATGTATTATCAGAACAGTTTTTTTAATAGCTTTTTCAAAATTAATTTAGTTTTTATTAATTTTATCAAAAAATAGAGTTATCTATTTATATAATAAGGTTCTGTATTTCCATATAGGTTATTTCTAAGGTTTTAAATTTTTTTTTTATAATTTTGGTACAAATTATTAGTTTAAATTTTTTTTTAATAAAATCAAAAAATTATATATCATCATATTCTGTAAGTGGGATGTAGCAATTAAGCTCTTGGAAATAGTTTTGTATTAAATAAATTTGGTATAAAATAATGATTTTATATTATACTTCTTTTTTTTTATTTTTATATCTATATTTCTATTAAAAAAAGGTGATAAAATAATTAATATTAATAAGTATTTTATAAATATCTAAGTATGTTTGTTTGAATTCTTTACCTTTATGTTTTTCTTTATTATAACTACTTCGTTTTTCTAAATAAACTATAAAAGTATGAAGAAGTGGTTTTTTTAAATATATTTTTATAAAATGGATTTTGTATTTATTTGTAAGAAATTGATTTATATTAAAGAAATAGTAGGTCAAGAGCTGATTAAGAAATTGATTAAGTTTCTTAAGTTGTTTTTTGAACTTGATTAGATTTTTTAATTTAAGTACCTTGTTAGAGTTTTTAGTGGAGTTAGTTATTTTGTGTCACAGACCTATGGTCTTAATAGTACAAATACCTATACCTTATTTTACACTACATCATTCTCAATTCTGCCTTGTTGTATTTCTAATATAACACCTATGATCCATATACTTACACTTACTTATCTTGTTTAGACCCCTGTCATACAGTATTATGTGTCACATAACATACAATATACAATAAGCAATATATGAGCATACAACTTACAACTCAAGTAACATACAATACCAGATATACAATTATACAATTATTTATATTTATATAAAATATTATTATATATATAAGACTATTATTAAAATTAATAAATAATTCTTACTTTTCATTAATCAATTTAAATATAATATAAATTCATAATTTACTATCATTTTATTGTTGTTATATTTTTTATTTAACAATTCTATTATTTCTAATAATATATATACTTCCTTAAATTAAGACTTAAATAATAGGATTAAGAAATAAAAATTAAAGTAAATTTATTATAACCTTCCAAAATTATAAATATAATATTTTAACCAATCCAACTTAATTTAAATAAAAAACTTATATATATATCAAATTTTTTCATATTTGAAAATATCCAAAAACATTTCTTCGAAAATATAGAACTAAGAGACGCCTCGAATCTAAAATTTATTAAAAATAAAAACAAAAAATATAATTATTTTTGCAAAATATAAAAATAGTAATCAAACAAATAAACACACTCTATTATATAAATATTAAAATATTAAAAATTTAATAAAGAATAAAGATTAGTAGTTACATTTTCTAAATTAACATTTAAGACTACCATAAAAAAAGCATATATCAACAATTAAAATTACATCTACACTTTTAATATAAAAATATAAATTATAAAAGAAATACTTGAAGAAAGCTCAAAAAAATTTTAAAAAAAAAAAATATCAATATATAAAATATTAGCGCATATAAAAAGATATACCAAAAATTTAAATACAACAATAAAAATCCTAAAACAAATAAAACAATAATTTAAAACAATAATCATAGAACAATTGTTAATATTACTAATAGACTCCTTCAATTAACACATTAAAAACCTTATAAAAATCTTAAAAGAAATTATCAAAATAACTAATTTTACTAAGAACTCTAACAAGACACCCAAATTGGGAGACCCAATCAAATTCAAAAGATAATTTGAGAAATTTGATCAATTTTTTAATTAGCTCTCGACCCACTACTTTTTTAATATAAATTAATTTCCTACAGATAAACATAAGATTTGTTTTATAAGAATATATTTAAAAAAACCATTTTTTCATATTTTTATAATTTATTTAAAGAAATAAAATAGCTATAATAAAAAAAAACATAAAAATAAAAAATTTAAATAAACATATTTAAATATTTATAAAATATTTACTAATATTAGTTGTTTTATTACCTTTCTTTAATAAAAATATGGATATAAAAATAAAAAAGAAAAAATATAATATAAAATTGTTACCTTATACCAAACTCATTTAATACAAAACTATTTTTAAGAATTTGATTATTACATCCTACTTATGAAATATAACAATACATAATTCTTTAATTTTACTAGAAAAGGACTTAAGCTAATAGTCTATACTAAAATTATTAAAAAAAAATTTAAAACCCCAAAAATGATTTATATGAAAATATAAAACCTTACTATACAAATAGATGATTTGATTTTTTGATAAAATTAATAAAAATTAAATCAATTTTAAAAAAGCTATCAAGGAAATTGCTCTGATAATATATTAAAATAAAAAAAAACTGGATAATATTATCTTTATAATAATTATTAGAATTATTATTCTAGAAATGGTATTTATTAAAAATATGAATTTATCCCAATAAATCTTAATACTACTAATTATTGATAATATAAAGGTTTATTAAAATCTAATATAATTGTTTATTATAATTATAATAAACCAAAACATTTTGCTAGAGATTGTTGATAGTTAAAAAAGGATTAGTTTAAGTATGTCCAATTTATTTAATTGAAGGATTTAGAAAAATAACAAAAATAATGTAAAGAATTGGTATGATAGATTTGTACTATTTAAAATGCTTTAGCACCAGAATTGTTAACTTTATTGTATGAAATAATTATCCTCTTTTAAAAAAATAAACTTGTGGTGTATTTAATATTTGAAGAGGAGTTTTAGATATTGTAAGAAACTATATAATAAAAAAATAATAAAGATACTAATAATACTATATTTAATGTTTTAAAATATATTTTAAATAAAAATTTAAACTTAGTTATTTATGAATTTATACCTTTATTTTATAATTTTATAATATATGAATATTATTAAATTTAAAACCATCCTGTTTCCAAAAAATACTTCAGATATAGATGAAATTTAAATGGAGAATTATAATAATTTTATGTTATATTTGTTTTAGGACAACTAATTAAGGAAACATGTTTTAAAATTATCTTTAAAACTATTTTTTTTAAATTATAAATTCACTTATAAAAATCTTATTAAAAATTAAAAATAATATATGATGAAATTGATATTAGATTTAGAAATAAATATTTATGTGAAAAAAAAAATTACTAAAATTAATTGATTATTTTAAATAATTTAGAAAGAATTGGATATGAAGATTTATTTACTCTATTATGGCTAATTTTTATTGATAATTATATTTAAAGTTGTGGAACTTATTAATACCAATTTTATGAAACCAATAATATCTATAAATCACAAAACTTATGTGATATATGTTTAGATAAAATTTTTATGAAAAAATACTATTTTGTAGAAAAATTATAAAAAAATTGTTATGAATTTTATCAACAAACCATTTATCTTATTATAATAGATTTGTATAAAATAAAACTAGTACAAAATTTTGTAACTTTTTATTTTAAAAAAAAAACATTTTATTTTAGAATTTTATAAAATATAATTTTTATTAAACTATGTTTTTTAGTGTTTAAAATATATTGTATAATTTACTCGCAAAATAGGAGTTATTATATTATTTACAAAAAACAATTTTTTGTTTACACCAATTATATATAAGAATGGACTAATATTATTGGAGAATTATATTGGGCTAAAGTTATATTTAAAAAAGAAACTTGCTTTTGATGTTTATAATAATTTATAATAAAAAAACTTTAATAAATTTATACTTGTGAATGTCATATAACAATTCTACTACTTATTAAAACTTTAAACTAGTTTGGTTTTAGAGTTTGAAGTAACCTGAGAGGTTTAGTTTTAATTTTATTAAAAAAGAATTAAACAAATAATTAAATCTAATTAATGATAAATATTTTAATATTAATACTACTATTAATGGAATTTTTGCTAATGTATTTATAAATAATAATATAGAAACTTCTTATATCTTGATTAATTATATTATTTAAAAACATCTTTTTATATGATTTAAAAATACTTACTATAATATTATTGTTTTTAAAAAAAATATTTTAAAAATTGTTTATTACAAAACTACTATAACTATTTTTATTAATGGATATTATAAAAAATGAATAATTGATATTCTTAATTTTTAAAAAAATGATTTAATTTTAAATTTTAACTGGTTATAAAAATATAACTCTGCTATTAATTAAAAAAATAAGATTTTTAATTTTATTCACTATAACTGTTGACAATTTTGTTCTAATAATAATTACAAAACAAAAAAAAAAGAAGTATATTTATGATTTATAAAATATTTTTTTAACAAAAAAATCTACTATTGATTTTGAAATAAACCCAACATTTTTAAATACATATAGCTTAAAGCTAAAAATATTTATAAAACTACCAAAAAAATTATTAAAAACATTATTAAAATTTTTAAATAAATCCCTAAATAAATTAAAATCTTTAAAAAACTATCTAACAAAAATGTTCTACTAAAATTTAACAAATTCACTTATGAAATACCACTCCAAAAAAATGTTATTCCCAAATTTATACCTATTTATACCTACACACAAGAAGAACTTAAAACACTCCAAAAATACCTTAAAAAAAATTTATATAAAGGATATATTTAACTATTTTAATTTTTAATCGGATATTCCATACTATTTATACCAAAAAAAAACAAAAAATTATAAATATATATAAACTATTGAAGTTTTAACACTATTATTATTAAAAATTAAACAAAATTATTTTAAATAAATAAATCACTTAATCAACTATAAGAAACTAAAAAATTTACTAAAATAAATATAATAATCAAATATCACAACCTTAAAATAATATTTAAAAATATTTGGAAAATAATTTTTAAATACCAATATAAACTATTTAAATATGTAGTTATACCTATAAAATTAACTAACACACCAACATCCTTTTAAATTTTTATAAATTATGTTTTTAGAAACTACATTGATAAAATATATATTATTTATCTTAATAATATATTAATTTATAGTTATGATCCGGAAGAATATAGGAAATATATTATCCTTATTTTTGAAGTACTCAACAAATATAACCTCAAAATTTAATTTAAAAAAATGGAATTTGAAGTTATTGAATGCAAATTCTTAAAAATTATTATAATAACCAACAAAATCAAAATAGACTTTAAAAAAGTACAAGCTATTTAAGAATAATTATAATTAAAAATTATTAAAAACATCCAATCCTTTTTAAGACTATATAACTATTATTAATATTTTATTAAACAGTATAGTTATATGTTAGTTGCTTTAACTGAATTTATTAAAATAGAAATTAAATTTGATATGATTTTTAACCAAATCAATATTTTTAATATATTGAAATAATTATTCCTTTCAATATTTATATTTTAATTTTATAACTTAAAATTATTTATTAAAATTGAAATTAATGTTTTAGATGTTGTACTAAGCGCATGTTTATACTAATTACACCCCAATAATAAATAATATCCTATTGCTTATTTATCTTATAAATTTAATACTATAGAATTTAGATATTTAATTTATAATAAAAAATTTATAGTAATTGTATAAATTTATAAAATATGGAGAGTATATCTTCAAACCAAAAAATTTTTTATTATATATTCTGATTATAAAAATCTTATCTTTTTCTTTATTATTAAAGAATTTAGTAGATGATAAGTTTGTTAATAAAAAATACTCAATGAATATAATATAAAAATTATATATTACAAAAGTAAAGAAAATTTAAAAGTAGACATAATTAATAGAAAATTTGATCTAATATTAGGAATATAATTAGATAAAAGAACTATTCTTAAGAAAAGTTTATATAAAAATATTATTATTAATAGAATTTTTAACATTACTTCTTATGTACTAAAAAACTAGTTTATTTAGGAATTGAAAAATAACTATTAATAATATTTGGTAATTACTTGAATCCTTTTAAATGATTTAAATATTTTAGAATATTTTATTATTAAACATAAAATTATTCTTTTTAAAGATTTTTATTATATTTTTATAAAAAATTTTTAATAAAAATTTATTAAATAATATCATGATATATTAGCTTATGGATATTTAAAAATTAAATGAACTTAGGAATTTTTAATTAAGGAATATTTTTGGTTACAAATGTGATAACATATTGAATAATATATTAAGATTTGTGATATGTGTTGCAGAAACAAACCTAACCAACATCTATTTTATGGTAAATTTTAATTTTATGATATATTGTTAATATTATTTTAAGTCATCTCTTATGACTTTATTTAAAAAATACTAAAATTTAAAAACCCCTTTACTAACACTATATATGATAAAGTACTAGTCATTATGTCCAAGTTTAGTAAAATAGTAATTTTAAAACCATAAAATGTTAATGGTTTATGGAAGAATTTGAACAAGTCTACAATAAACAAGTATTCAGTTAATATGGATTATAAGTTAAATATATTTGTAATAGAGACACCTTATTCTCTAGTAAATTCTAAAATTTAATTAGAAATTAGATTGGAATTAAAATTAATATTGTTAGTAAAAGATATGTTTAGACAAATGGAATAATTAAATGAATTATTTAAATAATAGAAATGTGGTTGTGTAATTTTTTAAATATTGCACAAAATAATTGGATTAAATTACTTTCTAATTTTGAATTTATATATAATATGTTTAAGTATTTGATTATGAAATATACTTTATATGAAATACTCAAAAAATGGAATCCAACGGTAATATTATTATTTTTGATATTTAAAGAAACAGTTTCTTAAGTAGATGAATATGTTAGAAATATGAAGAATTTTTATGAAAACCTTTAAAAAAACTTCTAATTTATGATAGAATGAATGTTGTATTATTATAATTAGAAAAGAATGGAAGTATTATTTTTGAAAGAAGGAGATAAAGCATACTTGCTTGTAAAATATATTAAATGAAAAGGATGATAAAATAAAAAACTTGACTATTAAAAGTATGGATTTTTTATGATTATAAAGAAATTTAGCAATAATATCTTCAAACTAGAAATCTTAGAATCTATATGTATTCATCAATTATTTTATATTTTATTTTTAGAACTAGTTTTAGAAGGTTTAAGAGAAGATTTTAATGATAAAAAACTAGAATTCAAAGATTATATGAAATATGAATTTGAGAAAATCTTAAATGGATTTAATTAAAAAAACAAATATTTTATCAGATGGTTATTATTTTATGGACTATAAGATAACTTTTGGATTTTAGAAGATAATATACCCTTAGAAGTTATTTAAATTTATTTTAATTAAAAAACTATATTATTATTTACAAAATGAGGATGTGGAAAATTAAAAAAGAATTTTATTTTAGATTAAGATTGTAAAAAATTGGTGTAATTAAAATTAGAGATTTTTGGAATTAATGCTGATAATTTTTTTTTTAATTTTTTTAATTTTTTGGAAGTTTGTTTAATTTTTATTTTATTTTTTTTTTTTAATTTTTTTTTTTTTNGTTAACTTTTGTTTATGTAGTATATTATTATGATTAATCATTTTTTAATGTTTTGATTTTAATAACTTTAATTTTTTTTGTTTTTGAATAATTTTTGTTTGAAGCTTTTTTTGTGTTTTTTTAAGATTTAATAATTCTTTTTTTTTATTATTTAATTGATGATTTAGATGATTTATTATTAGAAAATGGATTAGTTAGATTTATTTTTATTTTAATAAAAGAATATTTACAAGAATTAGCTAAATATTTTTTTTTATTATTTTTGGTGTAAATGGTGTAACCTTTATAATCTGATATAACTATATAAGAATGATTGTTTTTTTTATAATATTTATAAGAAATAAAAGCCAGAATTTTGTATTTTTTGATATGATTGGTATGAGGATTATGTTGGTTGTGAGAAGATTGTTTATTTTTCTTTTAACAATGTTTTACTGGTATTTGTACTTGATTTTAGATATGTGTTGATTGTTTTTTTGTTAGAATATTTTGAAGTTTAAGTTTTAAGTTACCACTTTAATTTGATTACTATTTTTTTATGTGCTCTCGCTTACGTTATCATTTTATTTTATATATTTATATAGATAGAAGTTTTATACAAAACACCAATCTACACCAAAAATATTTCTATATCAATATTAATTTTATAAAATAGTTTTGCCTATATAGAATTTAATTTTTATATAGATTTTTAAATTACTTAAATATTAAGTCTATATAGAATTTGTTACTGTATAGATGATTAATTTTTAAAAAAAAAAAATAGTGTTATAGATTTATAATCTTGACAGCATAAATACCTATATCTTATTTTATACTACATCGTTCTTAGTTTTGTTTTGCTGTATTTTTAATATAATACTTATGATTCATATATTTACACTCACCCATCCTGCTCAGACTTTTGTCATACGATACCACATATCACATAACATACAATGTGTGATGAGTGATATACGAGTATGCAACTTACAACTCAAACAATATACAATACCAGATATGCGATTATATGATTATTTACATTTATATAAAATATTATTATGTATATAAGATTATCATTAAAACTAATAAATAGTTTTTATTTTTCATCAATTAATTTAAATATAATATAGATTTATAATTTATTATTGTTTTATTATTGTTATATTTTTTATCTAATAGTTTTACTGTTTTTAATGATATGTATACTTCCCTGAATCAAGACCTGAACAATAGGACTGAGAAATAGAAGCCAGAGTGAGCTTGCTGTGACCTTCCAGGGCCACAGGTGTAACATTTTGACAGTTTTTTTTGGGATTTTTATGGGGTTTTTAATGTGTTGATTGGAGGAGTTTATTGGTAATATTAGCAGCTGTTCTGTGATTACTGTTTCAAGTTGTTATTTTATTTGTCTTAGGATTTTTGTTGTTGTACTTAAATTTCTGGTATGCTTTTTTATATGTGTTAGTGTTTTGTATATTGATATTTTTTTTTTTGTGTATTTTTTTGAGTCTTCTTTAGGTATTTCTTTTGTGGTTTGCGTCCCTATATTAAAAGTGTAGATGTAATTTTAGTCGTTAATGTATGCTTTTTTTATGGTAGTTTTAAATGTTAGTTTAGGAAGTGTAATTATTGACTTTTGTTTTTTATTAAGTCTATAATATTTTAATGTTTGTGTAGTGGAGTGTGCTTTTTTGTTTGATTACTATTTCTGTATTTTGCAAAGATAATTGTATTTTTTGTTTTTGTTTTTGATGGATTCTAGATTCGAGGTGTTTTTTAATTTTGTATTTTTGAGGAAATGTTTTTGGATGTTTTTAAGTATAAAATAATTTAACATGCATATAGGTTTTTTGTCTGAACTAAATTAGATTGGTTAAAGTGTTATATTTGTGGTTTTGGAAGGTTATAGTAAGTTTACTCTAGCTTTTGTTTTTCAGTTTTATTGTTTAAGTTTTGATTCAGGAAAGTATGTATATTATTAGGAATAATAGAATTGTTAGATAAAAAATATAATAATAATAAGGTGATAGTAAACTATAAGTTTGTATTATATTTAAGTTAACCGATAAAAAGTAAGAACTATTTATCAGTCTTAACAATAGTCTTATATACATAAGGATACTTTATACAAATGTAAGTGATTATATGTTTGTATTTTAATACTTGCATGTTTGTATGTTTGCATGTTCACATCTTAATACTTGTATGCTCACATGTTCGCATATCACGTAATAAGTGGTGTGATGTAACAGGGATTGGAATAAGATAGGTAAACGCAGTACATAGGTGGGTAATCTTTTTATGAGAGATACAGTGGAGTAGGACTGGGAATGAGGTAGTGTAGAATGCGGTACAGGTGATTTGTGCTGTCAAGACCATAGGTCTGTGACAGTTTCATGAACTTAAATAGCTATAGAAGAACTATATATAAAAACCTCGTACCAGTATTAGTAGAATTAGCACTAGATAATCTAGTTATCTATCATCCATAGTAATCTAATCATCTTCACACTTACGAGTCACCACGAGAGGTCTCTAGAGGCAAGCTCTGACAATAAATTTTAATAAAAACCGCACCGCCAAGAAACCATTTTACTAAAAATAATAACAAATTTACTAAAAATAGTAATAAATTATTAAAAATAATTAAAATTATGGTTTTTAATTAAATTTATAATTTAAAAAAACCATTAAAAAAATAAAAAACCATTTAGTGGTTCCCCACGGCTTATATCAAACTATCTAGCGGTTTCCCATGACTTATATTAAATTACCTAGCGGTTTTTTATGATTTCTTTCAAACTGACCCAACCCGCTGATTTCTGGGTTAAAACTAACCCATGTTGTACTCTATTTATAAGTATTTATTAGTAAATTGTATATATCTATTAATAAAAAGATTAACTATAATTCCTTTTTTTACAAAATATCTTAATAACTTATTATTTAATAATATTTTAATTTTATCTGATTAAATACTAATATCAAGATAATTCAGATTATATATATTTAGTACAATATCTTTAACAATATTTACTAAATGTAAATAAAAGTTTTTAATATAATAATACATCTAACTAATATTAACTTATAATTAGTATAATATCTAAATTATAAAAAAAAAAAAAAATTATAAATAGCTTTAATAAAAATTAAACTTAATTTATTATCTTTCACTAGATTTTAAGCATACGCCCCTATCTAAAAGCCGTCTAACTAAATTTTATTGTGGAACTACCAAAAAAAAAGCTGGATTTTTATTTTTTAAAGATTACATTTTCATATTTAGATAATAAATCTTTATTGGATTTTTTTTTAACTAAAGGAATTTTCACAAAGCTGGTTAAAGACGTTGAGAAATTGATAGATTTTAATTAAGACTTTATTAACCTTTTTTTTATAACATTTTTACAATTAAGATTAGCAGTTGATTTAGTATACTAATATTTTTTCAAGGTAGTAGCTAACGCTAGCAATCCAATAAAAACCACTTTCTAAATCATAAATTTTAAATATTATAACTTGAGATTAGATATATTGTCTTAATATTAGTTATTATTTTTATGTTATTTATCTTTTAATTTTATTATATTAAACAGAGCGTATCTATAGAAAAATTAAAATAATTTAAAAAAATACAATGTAAAAAAAAAAAAATAAAAAACAGTAAGAAATTAAAAAGGAATTCATATTAATTTAATATTATAAAAAGTTTGTATCAGATTTCAAAAAATAGATATCCACAACCAATTACTTTAAAGTTTTGATGGGGTGTATTAAGATTAATATCAGCTTCCTGTTATTATATAATAACCTCCTTATATCCCTGTCAGCCTCCCGTGCTCCCATATAATGATCTCTGGGAGGTTCAGATTTTTTGCTGATGCTAACTTAGGTGTTACGCGGCGCCCTGTCGCGCTATTAAGGCAAAAGGGTTAAACTACCGAGTACTAGAACTCGGTTTTCGGGCGTTATAGAAAGGATTCTGTATGTTACTCCTGACATTAGGATTTATTATTGTTTAGTGATTCTTATATATATGTAAATGTTCTATATAATTCTTTTTGGCAATGTTGGTGACGCCTTTTGTCGCGGAGTTGATGTGTCAAACAGTGCATAGACAGTCGGAATCATAAGATTTCTGCAGGTGCCTGTGTTGCCTTGAACAACACATCAATGCATAAGTGCCTGTGTTCGAAAAGGGTGGGGTCGTGAATCCGGTCCACACTCATGTTGATATCTTGAATATCGATCGTTGATTTCACAATACAACGGGAACAACTTTGTCAGCGAATACGCAACAGCCAACCTGAACGATGAAGCAATCAATCATCAAGAATTTACTGCCGTTGCGATGAACACGACACGATGTCTTCAGCTGCTGGGGTCTCGCCGGAGCAGGCCACCGGCTAACCTGCTACCGCTTCGTACGATTATCGCCCCCCTCCGTTTCTCTCATATTCTCTGTACTCCTGCCACGTATCCACGTCCTACCATCCTCCAAACCGGCGGTCAGAAATGCCTTTTCCGAGCCAAACGCAGAGCACGCCATTCGGTCAACAAAGCAGAGCCCGCTGCAAATGAAAGCACCGCCGGAGAGATCAAAATAGAATCCAAGCAGAATGAACCGAGCTCCCCACTCGACCGGACACGGTCGACCTTAGAGAAACCCGTGCGGAAGCGGCTTAGGGGAGAGAGATTGGCACGCCTTGAGGAACTGGAAAGCCGAGTAGGAAAGCTATTCGGCCAGAATAGTAGGTGCAACATGCCATACTAACAGCCATTGCGTCCTGCGGTATCTGCGGTCAATGCGTGCCATTTCATGGCTCATGCTGTGAGAGGGTATCTATTTAACATATTATGATGCTGACAATTCTTTATAGCTGGCGACCCTGAACCGCCGAAAATATGGGTCGAAGATGAGTTTAAGACCGGGATCAAGTATCAGCTCCCAGATTCCCTCGTATACACAAGCGGTGCGAATTGGGAATTCCAACCACACCCAGACCTTTACAAAACACTTGCAAAGAACGTTTTTGATCATTATACTTTCTATAAGAATAACCAGATTGATAAAACAAACATTCCCGCCTATTTCTATATTGGGGGTGCCGGAACCGGAAAGTCGAGAAGTAGCTCAGAATTCGCCTCTTCGCTTCAGGAAGCAATTAAAATTAAATCCTACACTCAACACCCCCTTTATCATGAGCTTTCGCAGAGATTGGAAGCAGCTTATGTATTTCATATCTCGTTTGAAAACGGGACACAGTTGGCGCCTGCTGAATCCGATCTTTGGAATGCGGTCGGTATCAGAATGCTACATCAATTACTTGACAAGCCTTTGGATGTTCTTATAAAGAAATATGAAGCAACGCCCGAGGCTATCTTTCGACTCATCGCAGCGGCGGCAAAAATTGACTTTTACAATGATTTTACCGGAATTTTAATTGTCGACGGAGCTCAAAGGGCTTTTAATAGCCCTAACGATGGGATGGATAAAAACAGCGCCTTTTATAGATTATTAGGCAAGATTAGTAGTTTAAGCCTGATGACACGGATTAATCCTCCTGAGGGAGAAAGAAAGGCGCCGTTAATAATGACATGTGTAACCGCAACCTATTTTGGGCCGATTACAAAGTTTATAGCTGATAGTCACCGTCATCGTGTATATCTACCGCTCAAACGGTTAGATCCGCCGATTTGGAAGAAGGATAAGCTACCAGTCTTCGATGATTCTCCTATCACCAAGCTTCTTGTAGAGGATGTCGGTGGCCATGCACGAGCGGTTGAGGTACTCGCCACAGAGCTAGCTCCTTACAAAAATAGCCTTCGACCAAATATGGAAGACTTGGCTAATAAGGTCTTTTATAATCTGAATGAAAAGTACAAGGAGGCTCTCGGCGAGCTACGAGAGGATATCCTTCCTGTTGTACAATGTATTCTCTCCAGGCGATTAATTGACATCCAAGACTCAATCCCTGGATTAGATCGGCCATGGGAATCCGCTACCAGACACGGACTCATCTGGTTTGAACCAAAGGCAAAGGCCGATTCGGATTTCAAGGGGTATCTTATGGCCCCTTACGTTTGGCTCTGGGCGCTTGCTAGACTATCGCCTTCTGGAAATGCTCATCTTAAACGCCTGTGCGATTTCTTACGGGTTTGGAGTTTTAATGATTATGCAAAACTTTTCTACCTTGAAACGGGGGAAGGGACTGATAGAATTACTTTGCAAAGCTTTGAGGCATTCTGTTGCACTTTTCGTGTTTTACGGTCGTTAGGATTTGGACCTGGGGAGAAAGTTCCATTAAAGGACTTGCACTCTGGGTGCGAATTTTCGGACGATCGCGGGATAGTGATAAACCGACACCTCGAAAACGCAGAAGCCACCCGCCCATATGACACCAATTCAGCGTTAGACGGTGAGCCATGGGAGGCTGAAAAAGTCGATACCACGCGCGGACTTCTGGGACACAAAAAGCAGCTATCCTACGTCATCTGCAACGGTACGAGCGCGCAGGCTGGCGACTTCTTCCTTAGCATCGAGATGGTCGCCCAGCAGGAACTGGGCAGGAAGGGTAGCAAGCGCAAGGGTAGCAAGCGCAAGGGTAGCGAGGGCAAAATAGTCCGCGAAGTAGGGCAGTGCAAGCTTATCCGGACGGAGAAGATAACTCAGAGTATGTATGATCGGGAGAGGGAAAAGTCGGCTGGGCCAGACGATATCTTTATATTATACACGCCGGCCTATCGTTCAGACAAACTCGTCCTGGCAGGCCGATCGGGGATTGTTGATAGGTCTTGTTGGGATGACTATTTTGGGCCCTTTGCCGGTCGCGCATTCAGAGCTTGGAATATTAAAGGTTCTTCAGATAAGAACTAGTGTTAAATCAATAAGATATTATGTTTTGACGAAGTTGGTTTTGCGTACGTTGGGGTAAAATACAATAGCAAAAGTAAAAGGCACAAGGTTATATCTCTTATACCCCCTCATAGTTGCTAGAAGGAATGATGTCGCGAGGTATAGAATGTGGGAATAAGGCATGATAATAGATACCTTTTTAAGGCTTATATATTGAAGTTTTTAAGATATTATAAAATTAATATTATGTATTAATATTTATACTTACTACGGTGTGATTGCATTCGGAAATCGAGTTATCAAGGATGTATGATTCAGAGATGACTTTGGTGCAAAATACAATGTTATTTGTGTTGAAATGGAAGTAGCTGGAGTGATGAATGCTTTTCCCAGTCTTGTAATTCAAGGAATCTGCGACTACGCAGATTCCCATAAGAATAAAGAATGGCAGGAATACGCTGCTGCTACAGCCGCCGCATATACTAAATTTCTCCTTTCCGAAGTCCAAAATTATCACCGCTCGGATAAGGTCCCCAAGACCTCAGAGAGTGGCATGATTACTGTACCCAGTGTGATGAACACGATAAAGCGGCGACGGACATCTACAAATCTTCCTCTACCAAAGAAGTTACGAGGAGGATGCTGAGTTGTTGATTATGGACTCGTTCCTATAACCAGTAGGTTTAATCGGAACCGGCGCTGGTTCCACTTTTTCGATTGGTCGAAAAGCTCGTACTGTCGCCAAAAATTTACCGTAAAGGGCGCGCGTTGGGCTCAAAAAGCACCACACGGTCAACGCGTGGAGGGTGAAATGAGGAAAAACAAAGTGGGTCGTCATCGAAACACTCATTCGGACAAACGAGAACCCAAAGGGGCGGTTAAGGGGGAAGAGAGCAGAGCGAGAGGGAAGCTGACTAGAATTCACGTATGAAGGCTTGTCAAAAAAGTTAATTGGAATGCTTGGCATTGTGAACTGAGCGCCCCGGAGGCTTTCCCAGAGGCTCCCCGTCGCAGAGCCAAAATTAACTTTCCGAAAGATCAACGATTTTCGCTGAAGAAAATTGGTAAATTATCCCCAATACATAACATAATAGTGGTATTGTTTTTGTTTTGGGTTTAAAAATTATTTAGCGGTGAAATAACGTTTGGAGGTTTTTGGTGTGGTGTTCTGGTGAGTTGCCGGTGGTTCCCCGAGAGAGACGTCTATTTGCCAAGAATGCCAAGATTTACAATCAGCCTTCGTACCGTTTCCGAAAAGATCCCTGCAGTCATCACAATTATTGTAGTTACTACCGTGATAGCCAATCAATCAATCATATCTTATTTTACTATATTTTTTTTCCAAATCGTGTTGAACGTAGACGTGTATCGATAAGATCTAACGATAAATATAGCGTGCCCTTTACAATTTGACAAAGAGATCCAATAGATCATATATAAGATATATAGTATAGCTGTAACGTACTATAATGTGAAGTGAAGCATTGCAGGAAGTGAAACACAACAACAAAAAATGTATTCGATTCTATAGACAGGCTACTCTTCATCGGTATCACAAGCACTACCCGCATCACTATCACCATTATTATCACCATTATTACTATTATTGGTGGCCTTAACCTTCCTTTTTGACTTGGTGGCCTGTTTAGCCGCTTTTTCATTCAGCTCCGGAGCCTTATCACCGCATAGGTACCAACTTCATCATTATTCAAAACACGAGTTTTAGACAGCCGAGGCCTTCCAGCCTTGTTATTTGACTTTTTCTCATTGGCTTTGTACAGTTGAGTGGTCATAGCATGTAATATTATATTTTCATCTAGCAACTTCTCTGTAAATTGGCCTAACTTCCAGGTACTGGCCACAGTAGTTGAGCTCAGTAAATGCCCAGTCTTATCTAACAAAGTATCTATTAAACTTATCACAACAATGACATAAACCAGGGCGGTAAATAAATATGATACACTACATATTGTTATATCCCTTAAGTACAATTTCGTGACGCTTAAATTCCGGTTACTTCCCATAAAACCGATCAATTCCAAAACTATGCTAAATGCGAATCCTAAGTTCAACCAAACTTCATACCCATAACATTGACCTTTGATGAAAACGTACCTCTTGACTCAACGTTACAGCTAACCAACGAAATCCACCTTCGAACCATTAACTTTCATCCATCTTAGAGTGATTCCCTCAGACTCGCAAGAAACTGATCATGCTGATATTTAAGATACTCATTCCCATTTGACGAAGCCACATCCGGGTTAGGATAATACCACGCCGCGACCGCCATGATAAGATATATAATCTACCCGATCCCCCAGCATATCAGCCTATCATTTCATTTCACCCAAATATACCGTTAGAAAGGGAATGACTTACCACCAGCAACGCCCCTTCCAAGTAATTACATTCATTATCCCTCAGAAAGTTCCCAGTAACGAGAATCGACAGAACCAAGAGCGCAATCATAAAAATCTCAAAATTGAGGTCAATATCCTTTCCTGTAATCCACCCTATAATTACCACCAAAGGAGCATCGAAAAGGGCAGTTTGGATGGATGGTCCCAAACAATGGAACAGAGCAAGATTCTATACCACATCCGTACATTAGCCCCTTATGCTTCAACACTACATAGGTTATTAGTATATGTATACTCACCATCTGCCCATCCCAAGCTTCATCAACAGCAGTCAAATGCTACGCCGCCTTCTCCACCAACGGCAATAAAATCAAACCGAGGAACTGATCGGGTATCCCCGCCTCCACCACATTCTCAATCTGCTCCACCAGAATAATCGCAAACAATGTCACCAACGCGATCGCAGCGGTTAAAGCTACAATACACTCGGTAAACGTAAACTTTGGCTTACTCGCGTCACTCCGCCTATCCAAATCACGATGCTCGTCCGATTCGATCACCTCATCAAAGATACTATGGTTCGACCGCGCGTTGAACCAGATGTATATTACGAATGCGATCATGAGGAGGACGGACGTGCTCTGACTGATTTTGAGTACATCGTGTTGCAGTCTCTTATCGGTATATTTCGGTTCCTTGAGGAAGCTCAGATCGAGGTCCGGTACGGTTGAGCCTTTAAGAGCAGAGTAGAACGCGCTGGGGATGAGGAGGCCGAATCCAGCTACCAAAAGCAACCCATTGCCGACTTCACTGACGGCAGAGTGGAAGGTTTGAACTTGCATTCTTATCCCACCGACGAAGAAACACATGCCTAAACAGAGTAACAAGTTTGTGATGATGGAACCTAAAATCGCAGCTTGGATGACGGGGATCATATTTCCAGAACCCTCGCCATGTTCCCTTTCGGTTCCGTGTTGCGCGAGAAGCGTCAGGAAGAGAATGATTTCAACAACTGACCCGAAAGTGGTCTCGATCAAGATGCCGGAAACCTTTGGCATCTTTCGCGCGAATTCCTGCCCTGCGAACCCCAGTAAATTCGCAACGGGTACCATGGCGACATACGTCGTGCCGAAAACCACCAGCGACGAGACATGCGCGGCGTAACGTAAGATCAGGGCGAATAGTACGAACGGCCAGAGAAAGTTGACAGCCATGGATACTTTATTTGAACTACGCCATAATACCTTCAAAAAATGGACCGGGTGAAGCCGCTTCTTCCGCTTTCGCCGTCTGGGTGGACTTCAATGGTCGTCCGACGGAGGACACCAGCGATTAACGGCTGCGACTCGCTGGTGTTAGAATTGTGCCCATTGATGCCGTTTTGATAAAGCGGGGAAGCCATATTGTAAAAAGCGACAAGGTGAATGCGCAATGGATTTGAGGTTCAAAACTCTCCTCGCCGCGACGGCTAGAGCTAAGTTTCATTTGACCAAGACTTGGCGAACGGGGCTAGGGACGGTGCGCCCAGGTGCCAAGTTTCCAAGTTGAGTATCTATCAATCAAGACAAAGAAAATTCCTTGGAAACGATCTCGGCTGCGTGGCATGCATAAACGCCAAATCTCAAAATTTCCCCTGTTTCTACAAAGGCTTGTCAAAAAAGTAACCATACATCTCTTGGCATTCTTGGCAAATAAACGTCTCTCTCGGGGAACCACCGGCAACTCACCTGAATACCACACCAAAAACCTCCAAACGTTATTTCACCACTAAATAATTTTTAAACCCAAAACAAAAACAATACAACTATTATATTATATATTGGGGATAATTTACCAATTTTTTTAGGCGGAAATTGTTGATTTTTCGGTAAGTTAGTTTTGGCTCTGCTTCGGGGAGCCTCTGGGAAAGGCCTCTCAACTGATGCCAAGAGATGTATGGTTACCTTTCTGACAAGCCTTTGTAGATTAGGAATAATCTTCAATTGAAATTAAGAATTCGGTTTCTTCTGTTGCTTCATTGGTTGATTGCATGGCGAGTGGATCGCGTTGGTGAACAAGTCCAAGTTTGGAGAGGAGCTCGGTTAACTAGCTTCTCGAGCAGATTCGGCAGCTTCAAGAACGAAGGCATCAAAACGTTTGAAATAATACTTGATTCTATCCGACTGCCAAGAAAGGAAAGAACTTCATTAAAATTACGCTATAAAAAAGACAGTTTTGTCGAAAAAATAATCCAACCCCGGCCTTATGATTTACTTGAAATGTTATGACGCCGTCTGAACACCGGAAACCCATAGTAAATATCAAACTCATCCACCTCAATCTGCGACGTATCCCCAAGCCGCTTCGAAGAATCCAACCCGATATGATTTGTTCTCGGATCAAAAACCGAGGCGTACATGTTTCTATACATAAGAAAGCCGATAAAGGTTCCGAGTATGCCACCCCCAACGATATCGTACCAATTATGAGACTACATATGAATTTAGTTTGAATGCTCTTTATAGGTATTTTAAACTTTGAGGGCAATCTTACCATATCTGCTGATATAGCTCCGCCCATTAGAACCGCGAGGGTAATTGGCGTGAGGAAAAAGACGATAATGAGAGGATTGGAGCGATAGTCCGAGAAGACTTTCAGTTTAGCATTTATCCATAGTGATAGGTATACTCCTGAAGCGAACGAAGTGGCTACATGACCACTAGGAAAGCTCTCAAGACTATTTCTTTGTTAGAATATTTTCTTATAATTGATGGATAGGGTTACTTACGCCCAGTTGATTTTCGTGGGATCTCCAGTGCATATGGTCCATTTATACCACGTTCCGTCGAAACCAGCCCCAGGTCCATCGGGTTGTGGTTTGCAGAGCTCGAGGAAACTAGGTCGAAATCCGCCCGCGATAGTCTTGAGAATAATTTGCACAAAGCAACTACAGTGATCCCAAATCAATTAGTGTATGTTTCAAGACAAATTTAATCAAATCGAAGCGACATACCACATTATCACGCTGTTGACAGCCCCGAGCCAGCCCCGAGCATAGCTGATAAAATTCCAGCGAGTAGACACCTCACACACAAACATAAAAAGAGCGGGAATACCGATATTCAAACCCGCGCTGGCTCAAAAGGGGATAATTTGCTTCCTATACGGATAACCGAATGCTTCCATCTCGGGTGATGTGCTCTGACTGGGGAGGAGTCGGAAGTATCTCGCCCGGCCTCCCACATCTGGAACGTACTTGTCAATAATCAAAGCAATGATCCCGATAATGAGGATAGTGAGCCAATCTAGGCCGAACTGTCGGAAGTACGTTGCAATCTGAGACCCAAACCCTCTACCCTTCTTGGTATCGGAATGGTGGTGGGCTGTGGGGAGTATTCCTTCTTCGGATCCCGCTCTACGTTTCATCTTGAGGAGTATTGAAATTTTTGTATATTTTGGACAGAGTTATGGGAGACGATGATAGGCGGTGTTTGAGCTGCGGACTAAAATGATCGAAATTCGGAACGCGAACGAACGACGGTTTATATCAGCTTTGATTCAGGTAAGCGTATCATAACATG
Organism: Dactylellina drechsleri; assembly: GCA_036971345.1. NCBI lineage: Eukaryota > Fungi > Ascomycota > Orbiliomycetes > Orbiliales > Orbiliaceae > Dactylellina > Dactylellina drechsleri. The sequence continues at coordinate 29,815 of JAJTUB010000091.1, forward strand.
TGTGCTTCTATTGGGACTGAGAACGCTCTGTTTTAAATCCTGGAAGGGAGATTCATTCATGCAGACCGTGCGAGTTGCTCTACTTTATATTAGGGGGTGGATACTTGGAGGGTATTAGTTGGTATATGTACCACAAGCATGGATGACAATCAAGAGCCAAAAAAATGCTGGACCAGACATGGATAGCGCGAAAATCAGTCCACTATAACGCCATATTACGGTATATATTTATATATCCAGTCTCGTCTGGGCTATCGTCACTGGCAAGAAATCGCTTGTATTCCTGGTGGCTTGTGGTCCTGCCAAGCCATAGCTGTGGCTCTTGGCTGACGTTTGTTGACGTCGGCCGTTTGTTTGGTCGCGTGCCACGGCATGACAAGCACACGCTCTTCTAGTCTGTGAGCAAGCTCCGTGAATAGGATGATGCAATTCCGATGGGTGTACATTAATTTGTAATATGACTTTCTTCGGCTTTAAAACGTTCCAACTGGACCAAAAGTTATTAATGCACATGTACTTTCTTGACCTATTGGAGTTTGGAGCCCTGCGAGGTTGCGACTGATACAATTCAGCTCAATACGACTAAACGCTCGACACGCGCACGACGCGATGCAGAATAATTAGCCAGCTGGCTGGCTGGGTCGGCCGCAGGGTCTCGACTTCGGACTCTAGCTTCGGACCCCAACTTCGCGGATTTCTCCAAGTTTGCAGCTTCAACCTTGTATGCTCATATGGGACATTCAGATATATTAAAAAAATTCTGCAACATCACTAATTATGCTCGGCTTTTCTCCCTCGGCTTTGCGAGGTATATACCGGTATGCAATATCATATCCATAATAACGGTGGGTATTTTTGATTGCGAGTATCTCCAACTGTGAGCAATTTTGACCCTCCAGCCTCCCTCCAGATTTACTATTTGAAAGCTTAATTCATAAGCTCTAGAGTAGGCTTAATTTTGAAAATTTAGTTCAAACTATCTTATGTGGAACTCTATCAGAAATATTTATCCTTCAACCGGTGAATCCCTAATTCCATCTTAAATCATCCCGCACCGATTTCAAACGCTAGTCGTCTGGTGCCGGGTTTAAATCGCTACTGCCTATCTCCATCGAGCTCAATCACCAGCCGTCATCAGAGAAACCAGAGAAATCAGAGAAACCAGAGACGCTATCTGATTCTCCATGGTTTGCCAAAACTGACAGATTTTCGTCTTTTGTCATCATCCTCTGTATCATCTCGAGGCGGTAAAGCCATGAAAGATAATGACAGGAGATGCCTAGCAATATGTTCCGCCATTCCATCTCCATTTCCTAGTTGCATCCCTGGGAGTTTGTCAGGGTTACGGTTGCACAGAGGGCATTTAAAAGGCTCCCGTGCAACTCTAACAATACTTTCTCGACTGAGAGTTATCAATTGTTCACTTGTAAGACTTTCTGCGTGGTGGGAGGTCATGTGGTCAAAGAATTCTTCTTTCCATCTGAATGGCTCCGACAGTTCACATCTTGGACAACGGAACAAGTCTGGATGGATGTTCCAAGCCCTGTATGACGGGCCATGTGTGTTCATATGCTGACCCAATCCTTATATTTGACGAATTGAGGTGGTGAGGACCCACATTTCTCCGAGATACACGAGTACGGCTCGAGATCTTCGTCAACATGACATTTCCATCGCATCTCATTCGCTGTCTCGGTGGACAAGAGCATCTCATTGCAGTAAGGGCAAATGTATCCTTGCTTAGAAGGCCATAACGGTGGCGGGGGGTACTCTATGCCATGCCTCGGGGTGTTTTTCGGTTCCAACTACGGAAATAGGATTTATGGATTGCGGTCGAGAACGGACTGGCCCGTCAACATCCCGTATCTTATCTTCCAGCCGCACCCGACGTAGAGATACTGACCTGGCTATTTGCTCGCAGAGGCTTCCATTGGCTTCTTTATACCGAAACGGCCGAAGAATTTTCCTGTGGGCCTCTGCGTATATATAATCCAGTTATTGTTTCGTCCTCAAGCTTTGGGACCTGGATTGTTTTCACTGGTCCAAAAAGCGCCAAACATGAGGGATCTGAGGTTGTAAAGAGAAGGCGTCCTTTTAGTCCCTGTGGCAATAGATTCTCGAAAGCCAAATATACGGCCGTCTGATATTGTACGCCGTCAAACACAACTAACTATTGCTGACTGAACTCCCACGTGAGATAGTTGATAAGATTTTTAATTAGGCTGAAGACAGAGCTATGCAAGGATAGGCTAGCGCCAAGCGCCAATGTTATTCTCTTATACGAATCATTGATTGTTCTTTTGAGGCTTGCATCTACCCAAAATATGGAACAGTCCTCGGACTGGTCCCAAATTCTGTTCGCAAACATATTGGCGACTGTAGTTTTACCAGACCCCTTTGAGCCTATGAGCGCCGTTCTTGGGATAGCGCTTTGTTCGGAATAAAATAAGAGGCTCTCGATTTCACCAAGTATCTCGCCGCGGTCAACATAGCTCCAATTAATACCTAGGGGCAGCACTGAAAATATAGAGGGAGAGATATTTAAGTTTTTTCTCCCAGCTCCCCACTGTGGCCGAGGCTTATGCACACTACAGCTGAGAATGATAATGAACGGCGCTTTGAGCAACCATTTAGTAGCAGAATATAGGACATTAACAGTATGGCTTTGTACCATAACATCCAACGCGCGACAGTCGAGCATACTTGATATTCAATCACATACCCTGAGAATAAGCTTTATTCGTATATATTAGGAGTTTGAGCTGTCTGACTTTCGATCACGTACATTAAATTGTTCTAGAGTTCTTCGCGTCTATCCTTTTCCACCGCCTGACAATTTTTCTCTGTTCAAGAAGCATAGCTGCCCAGCAGAACATCACAACGTCCAAAACGACAATACCGAACAGAATAGTGGAAATAGCATTGTAGAATACATCTATAAAAGCGATAACGGGGTCTCTGCAGCCTCTTGTTTGTGATGCAACTGAAGCACCGGGACAAGTTTTGTCGGGGACGAACTCTGGTTGTGTCAAGGAGAAATATCCACAACACTGGAACTACATTTAATGATCAGCCTATCTTCAAATCTTCAATTGGAGGTTGATTTTGATATACCTTTTCTTGCAATAGTGTCTGGACCGATGGTCCGACATCTTTCCAGGCCTTAGAGGTTAGCGTTATCTCGTCAAGGGTACTAAACCAGACCAGTAGACCCAAAACTAATGAATCTATGGCGCAGATGAACAACAGCCATCCGTGGACTCCCATCCAGAATAGCGACTGCGGAAATATCAACGCCAGAAGCCCACAGAAGAATGTAAAGGTCGCAATAAAACCACTAAAGAATATATCTAAACTTATTGTTATTTTCTTCTTATAGATTTATCTAGAAAGAATGATAAACTTACGAGTGTAGGGCAAATATCCAAGCAAAATGACATATGGCGAGTTTTCAACAGTCAATTCCATAATCTCTATGTCGCGCGTGACTACACCAAATGTTAGGAGTATTATCGAAGTACCTAAATGCAAAATGTTGAAGAAGACAAAGAAAGCTAGCAACTGATTCATCTTAACATCGTGACTTATGCTTTCTGGATGAGAGAAAGGTTTGTCTTTGAGAGAAACTATGGAAAAGGATATCTTTCCGTATCAAAAGTAGGCCTCTTGATTTATTCTACAGACAAGAGATATTTATGCGTAGTATTTTCAATGTTTAAGTGAGGCAGATATAACTTTATCGATTAATTGGTTTTCTGAAATGAATATTTCTGACTAGAATAATATTACGTCAAGAGCCGGTCGGCGGGTTCGCAATTTATAATATCCAATCGATATTTCAGATATTTTAGTAAAGGGACAAGCAAAGATCAAGGGAAAGCCAGTTTCGGGTTCTTCTAGGCTACTTGCTTAGCAAATGCATAAACATATGTCACCCTTTTGTTCGATATGGTAGTACATATTAAAGAATATCGTATTTGAGACGATAGCTTTTTCGTTGTCTATCAATAGTTTCATGTGCAGTCTGACGGCTCAGAAATTGCGAAAAACCACGCGGAGATCCATCGGACTTCGAGAACTATGAAGCCTAAGTAATACTTCTTTGTATCGAACCTCCATTGGTACGAACATTACAAAGAGACTAGAGGAAACCAAACAACTCTCGAAGCTGCGAAGGATCTGGGAGAAACGAGATCAAACAACAGTGAAGAGATTCAAACTCAGGTTTGAATTCTAAGTAAGCGTATTTCCTTTGACAAAAATTTGTTTTATGAGAAAATTCTAGAGTAGCTAAGGATATCTACAGCATCTAGCTACCGAGACAAGGGATATCTAGGATGTGAGTCCTTCACTTTATCGATGATTCTATTCGCTTTCTATAGGAATTTTCTAGACGTCGCTAAATGTTTCACAACAAGACTATAACTCCCATAGCTATATCTTCGCAATATACCATAGTAGGGATATATTTGTTGCGAGGATTAAGGCTTTTTCTTGAACGTCTAAATTATAATTCTATAGGATATAGGATTTGTCAAATTTATATTTTTCGGTGTCCTTCGAGGCAATATTTGTGGCATAAGAGGCATCGGAGGATACCTTTTAGACTGTATTTAGTCTAGTTGGGGAAGGCGCGGCCTTCCTTTAGGATTAGTTTAGCGGTTTTAGATTACTGCCCGATACGTCCACAACAATCTTGCATTCAAACGCATTGTAACAACCCACGACATGCATTGCAACAAATATGACGAAATCTTATTCATGATGACCGAGTGCTTCAAGCTAAACAGGTAGATGGCGCACCGAAAATATTATATAACCAGGCTGTATCGCCTTTCGAATGCTATATTTCTTCATCAAACACACCACCATCAAACATTAGCTCTTATATAACCAGTTAGATTCAGCGCGCCGCAGGCAGGCAGCTATATAATACTTCTACATTAATTTTTACATTCTCATCCTTAATAACATCTTTACAGGCTGGTCCCGTAAAGATAATATTCATAAAAAAATCAGCTTTTTATTACAAACCAACGAAACTCCTTCCAACGTATCAAATTATTAGATACTAACTTTGTCCAACATGAAGATCAACGCCACTATCGCTCTTTTTATTCTTGCACACACTGCTGCAGCGACAGTCATTCATAGCAGTCATAATGGTAGCGTAAATGTCCATCAGCATACCCATAGCGCCAATAAACGCGCGACGCCACCAATCCAAACCAAACATAGAAAAGTCAGACCCGGTGCCCCAGCTGCTGCCACCAGTGCCGCTGCTGCCACTGATGCCATGGCAGTAATGGTGGAGAAGCGTGAGGGGCCCTATAGCACATTGATGACCAGACGTAGAAAGGTACCTGACTCTCCTGAACCCACCGATATCTCAGCTGCTTCCACCAGCACCGCTACTCCTACTGGCACCATGGCAGCAATGGTAGAGAGGCGCGAAGAGCACCGCCAGGCATCGGAAACCAAGAAAAAGCATAAGAAGGTCAGACCTAGCTCAGATGATGGAGAAGCGCGAGGAGCACCTCGACGCAACAGCAACAAAGAAGAAACATAGAAAGGTCAGACCTGGTGCTCCAGCGGCAACGGCGTAAGGATCTAGTCAACCCATGGAAAGCTTTGGGACGGTTATGTCCTCTATAGTGTACCGCCCGGCGTGCCTACGAAAACCCCGCATTACCCCTCGGTGGAGGCTCTGATAGTCCGAGTATGAGAATTCTTATGTGTTTTAGTACTAGAAATTTATTATTATCATGTATGATTTCTAGGCGCATGTTTTGCAATAGACATTAGTTATCAGTTTAGAAATTCAGAATTATACACCTATAGCGATGTCGTCCGCATAATCAACGTGAACACCTAGTCGAATTATATCTAGGAATGTGAGTTATTGGTTGAGGTGAGCAATATCAATCGTTTACGTAATTCCAGAGATATACCATAGAGTTTAGAGACCAGGTCAAGGATAAATTGATAAACAGCGGCAAATTTTACGATCATTTGGTCCCAGTGTCTAAAAAATTTCGGACAGCATTGCTGTAATAATAACAATACTCAGGAACTTAAAGCCAATGTGGAACCAAATTTAGTTAAATTAGGATGAGATTCAACCAGATGTACTTAGCTGGGGAGCTAGCCAAACTACACTAGTCTCGTACCCAGACGTCGTAGAGAGCGTAGTCTGGAAAGGCTGCGTAAGAGACCAAACTGCACTCTTTTTCCAATCATATATTCATCCCTGACTTTCAATATTACTGCGATCAACTTCAAAAGACAAGGAAGTATAAAAATTATCGGTATACAAGATGCTTCTAATATGGAAAGGACTAGTTCCGTTTTATAATGTAATTGAACAATGACAAGTAAACACAGAAGAATATAAGCGAAAAGTAATTGAAATACACAAATGTTGGATTTAAGCAGAAAGAGATGGGATGAAGAACCTAGTCTAGCAGTTGAGGTCCATGTGACCTAGCGATACATTTTAGGAAGAGATGTATTACGGACCTGATCTTGCCTATGAGCTGGCTCCCCAAGGCCGCGGCATCCCTCGAATATAATAGGTTAGGCTTTCTAAGGGCATTAGTGGTGTTGAGATCGCTGATTCGCCTTTTGCTGTTGAACAGGTATTTGCAACTGCTGAGCAGGCCTTGTCGGTTGCTGTTGAACAGGCCTTTTTGGCTGTTGTTGAACAGGTCTATTTGACTGATTTTGAGTAGGTACTCGTGATTGTTGTTGAACGGATTTATATGACTGATTTTGAGTAGGTACTCGTAATTGTTGTTGAACGGATTTATATGACTGGTGTTGAGCAGGCGTTTGTGGTTGCTGTTGAGCAGGCATTTGCGGCTGATGCTGAGCAAATGTTTGCTGCTGTTGTTGAGCCGGTCTCTGCCGATTTCCCTGAAAGGGTGTACTAAATCTTTGCGGACTGTTGACTCTTTGTGGGTTACTTTGAAATCTATTATTCGATGTTTGCGCAGCGCTAGCACTGTTCCCAACCTGATTACCTGCTGCAATATTTGTTCCGCCTTGGTTGGCTGCAGGCCTATTTGGACGTCGAATATTTGCAGCCTTCCTCTTAGGCCGCGGTATAGGCTTACCGTGTCTCGGGAACCAATCAAGGTGAACATTAGGGTATGTTTTATTGTTATCAGTAGGTTCGTTTCGAGTTTCTTGCTTTTTGCTATAATGTGGATTTCGGTTGACACCTCGGTTGATGAACAGGCTGGGTGTGTTACCAAGCCCTCGAGGTAGAACGGGCCCGGGAGGAGAATAGCTAAGCACACGCCTTACATCAGGAACTCGGATGCCGCGTGAAGTGCTATTATAATATGCCTGTAGCGGAACTGCTGGGGGATTTTTCGAAGCGGTGCCACCGGTGATTTCTACATTTGCACAAGTGAAATATAACTGAGCGTCTGGGATCGCCAATTTACCGCCTTCCCCCCCCTTAAAAGTCTGCAAAGCTATCATTTCATGACGCATAAGATATCCTCCGTTCTTGATATTCTTGGGGAGCATGATTGTATAGGACTTTCCTTGTCTCTGAAGGAGATCAGTTGCCCATACACCATTTGGTCTTTTGCCTGCCTCATCAATCTTGAACCAATTCATTTTGGCACCAATAGCATTGGCACAGGTGCCATTACATTCCGCAAGGTAGGTAATAATCGGTCCAACGTGGTTAGATTGCCACCTGCTCCAACGAAAGGTAATTTGACTTCCGGCCGAAGCGCGAGCAAAGCGTGAAACGGGTTTAGCGTCTCTGCAAACTACCTCATCCTCGCCGGTAGCACCCACGTAAGCGTCTGTCTCATTCGGATCAGTCTCGGTGTCCCAGTACTGATTTATAATATTCTTTGCCTGCCCGGGCGGTTCAAACGGGTCGAAACCTGGGTATATCTGACCGTTGATGACAAACTCTTTGACATACGCGTGGGCTGCAACAGTTGTGGTGAGGAATAGAAGGATTGCTAATTCGAAAATTCTCATATTGTATTGGCTTGATCGGGTTTAAATTTCTAATATAAAATACCATTGATAGGAAATAGCTTTCAAAATATAGATGTAAAAAAATGCTTCGAGAGGGTATTATGAACAAACGATTAAAAACGTGCGGTCGCCATTCCTTAATATAGTATTAGAAGTTAAGCTGGAACACTACATCGCTGGAACATCAGAGTTGCATAAATATTAAATTGACGGAAAAGACATATTCAAATCATCGTGACGCACAGATCGAAATTCTTTGTGAATCATATTAATCCTACTAACCACTGGCTACCTTGACATTGTATGATTGCGATGTTTGGAATTTTATTTTATGATCAATCTAGGTGAAGATATACTTGTATGATAGTAATAACCCAAGATAGACATATTCTAGAAATCAATCGTTGCACGCATGGAACAATGACGATACATAGGCTTTGCTTGTGTGATTTAAGTATGATCCCTGGGTACCGACTCCCAAACCTCATATTTAGGAGGACTACCTTCAAGCTTGTTAAAGATGCTCCTAACAATTACTTTAGTATATTCATATTATTGTGCGGTATTGGGTTGTATGAGCCCATGGCTTCATGAATATAGGATCCTATTATTCAACACAGTTTATTGCGTCATTTGGTTAATATGCGGGTTGACATGGTCTAGAATCCTACACATTCTTCTACTTTACAGTGAGGAAAAACGAGGACATGGAGGGTCCTCGTTTAAAATATTAACTACCATATCATCCAAGCCTCCATGTAAATAAGCCGGCGACTACATGTATAGCTAAAGCTTGAAAACGGGCGGCTGTTAATGCCTTTGGGTTGGTCTCGTTCTTTGGGTTGCTCAGTCTTCGGACTCGGAACCGAGACCACTCGGAACTAGACTTGTGGTTCCAAACACCAAATTTGCTTTGGTGTTACAACACCGTTCAGCCTCTTGGTCTTGGAACAGCTGGTGTTATCTAGAAACGGAAACTAGAAAAAAGGCACTCAATTTTTATTATCATGTAATTGATTGTTATGAAATTGTATCCGTGTAAGCACGATTCGGGGTTTTCCCCACCCTAATAATCACTTCGCTCTGAATAATTGCCGAATTGCTAGACTTTGAGAGTCTAATTTCCCCTCGTCATGTTCTCATAAAATTTCCACCTCAATAACATTGCTACCAGGACATGAAAATTTAGCAAGAAAAAATTGTTCAAACGTAAAACAACATCAGGCGATAGTGGTCTCACATGCCACACTCTCACTTCCAACGGGGCGATATATACCGTTGTCTTCTACTAGCAGTCCTGGTTCTTTGGGTTTCGGAGACACACTGATGTCGCTGTTGGTCACCTCAGTTGTTGATCTTGTAAATTATGCGTTTTTCAATTGGTTGATTCCAAATATTAATTTTTTGCAATGGTTACCTTTAAGTTTTGGAGGAGTCGATTCCGCTGTCGCATCGCCCTCGTGAGAGTTAATATTGATTCTTTAGCCCGTGGAGGCAAGGGTTTCGTCCGTCTGGGTCTGATGCGCCCATTGGCTGCCTCGGTGGACCTAGACCTTTTAAACAATTATCTATCTTATTAAGGTTCGTCCGGGTAGGCTTCGGAGGACGTTTGTTGCTGTGAGCCGGCGCTGTAGGTGCCATTAGCGTGGAATTGGCTGACGTTTACTGACATTGGTTGTGTGTTAATATACAACAAACAGACACCACACAAACTCTCTCCAAAACACATGGACCGGTTTCAAGTGACGTCAAAATTAAGGTTATACTCTTCTTCGATGTGCAGAGATTAGAAGCAAGTTCTGCAATCTTTATGACTCAATAACCATTTCAATTTGTATGTGAGGTTTCTGCAGGTTTATAGATTTGATAGCGCTTGTGTTGTGAGTGTGTTGTTTGAGTTGAGTTTATATCGATGCGTTGAATCGAGCTTTCGCGGTTTCTCGAATCCTCGCCGTTTATAGCCCGATCTGTTACAGCTGCATCCGCAGGAATATTTTTCGAGCTATCTAGTCGGAGTGAAAATGGAAGTGATAAATTTATTATTATGATAGCAGCGACTTGATGCAAAAAATGCAAATATTGCAAATGTTGCAGCTGACTTAGCACGCCCGATTGTATCCGACTTCTCAACATCTAATTTACAAATGCTTCTCTGCCTCGAGCCCCTGGATTCGAGGCTCCAAATCCTTAAGGCCTGAGCACCCACCAATCCTCTGTAAAAGCTTTAAAAGCCACATTCAATAAATTTGTTTTTCTTCGGTAGTGGATTCTAGTATTCTGATTTCTATTTTTTTGGTGACTGCACCGTACTTCTGGTGTTTGGAAAATTGTTTGCACTTTGTGTGGGCCCCTTTTCGCATAGTACACTAACATTAGATCGATATGCACGCCTGTTAGGCTCACCAGTCCCAAGGGATCCTTCGCGTCCGCGTTTTCGTTGATTTTGTACACTCCGGCCGACGGTTGATGTTGATATCCGCCCCTCTTAAGATCTTTGACTACCACCTTTAGTACATTCTTCTTTTTCGTCTTCACTACTTGTAGATACGATTATCTGGATTAAACTTTTTTTAAACACTCGCCTAACATAAATTATTTAGTAGTCTCTAGCAGTGACTATGTACCCTGTCCATACCATAGTCTCGACGAGAGTTCTTTATATCGTCACTGCAGCATCAACGTGCAAGTCTTAGATGTTATAAACAACCTATGGGGCGTCACGGACTGGATGGATGACTGATTTGAGGAAACGCCTGAAATTTATGCCGACACAAAGTTGGGAGGTGATATTTTCACCGCATTCTCCTTTCTGAAGAATTAAGTTGAAAGTCACTTAACTGCGGAATCGTGGATCGCATTAGAGGTGGCGGAGGAAGCGGAGGAAAGTAAGTTCTAACGTGTACCTATAAATTTTCGCTGCAATGGAGCATACTGACAAACGTTAGCTCATTCGGAAACTATGCCACTGCCGCACCATTTATCTTGATCGATTTATGGAGGAAAGCAAGCATTCTTCGCATTTCAGAAAGTTTGATTAATTCCGGCGTTGGGTTCAACTGTGAACTGACTCCAACGTACGAAAGAATGGAAGACGAATCTGTTGCTTTGGGTCTGCATAAAGCTCTGAGAATACTCCGAAACCGATCCGTTGAAGACAGTCTAGAGAATAGGTATACTTCGCGTGTTGGGGTATCAGTTGATAAGAAGATTAAGACACCAAGCCGCAGAACAGTTGAACGAAATTTTGAAAACATGGTTGGATCAATCGGAAAGAGGAGTTCACAGCAACTTCAATATAGAGATACATCACTGGAAATAGGAGACAACGCTGCAACGACAGTGGAAAACAGTGAATACATAACACGGAAGGCAAGAGATGCTAAATTGATCAAACTACATCAGCCAGCTCCGCATTGGCCCGGGTTCCCTATGTTCATTTTGGAACAAGAGATGCCTCTTCGAAGCCTTATGAGCCTGGATATGAGACTAGGCTAGTTGAGTATTGTAAGGGATTTATAGATATAGAACAGATACTCGTATGGCTTGCTGTCCTTCTCCTAACATTTCTGCTTTTTTCTTTCTCATTCTTCGTTGTTTCATACATACGGCCGTTTCTCCAATTCCATGCCAAATTGATCTTAAATCGTCCCATTAACTTAGGGTACATAGCCCATTTAATTTTTTTCTTTTTTACCGTATTAATTTAATGCTAGAAAGGGCAGAAATCTAAGTAGTCTCGTAATCTTTAACTATAAATATTTATTATGTATACTACTACATGTATCTAACCTTGCATACTGGATGCTACTAAGCCCCTCAGAAGTACAGTTTCGCACCACCCCTTCCGCACAGCACATAGTGAACAATCGTTACAATACCAACCATACAACAAATACAGAAAGAATTATAACGATCCACCGCTCCACGTTCCTGCTTCTAATCTATTTGATAGAAGTGAAATAAAAAGTGGCCACCCTCGTAGGGCTGTTTCAAAGAGGGTTTACCGAGACTACGCAGGAACTTGGCCATAATCATGAGCGCACACTTGAATGGCATCTTTTATACATCCATGTGTTTTAAAAAGTGACTAAAGGCTCCGATATAAGATATTCAGGTAATGTTCAATGGTTACAATTAGCAACTATCAATCTCATCGAGATGAAGTAATTCGCACCAGTACGAAGAAAAAAAGAAACACCATCTTGCATTGATTCTGAACGCGAGAACTAGCGATCTCAATTTTTTCAAGTCAACCCGTTGTTGTGTAACGTGTTGGGTGGGGATGTGCGTCAGTCGGGGAAGTGCGCCACAACAATATCAAGATGTGGAAATCCCGCATCATAGTTCTTTTATTACTATTACTATTATCATCACCATTACCTTTGATATTATTAATACTACTATTACTACTACTACTATTATTAATATAATGGTGTGTATTAGTAAGAATAAAAATGTAAATTGTGCTATTATAGTAATGGAAGAGTATGTCAGATTAGTGTTACAAGTTTATAGATATCATAATTTTAAGTTTATTTGTAAAATTGTGAAAGTATATAATATAGCATGAGATATATTAAGATATAAATTAAATAATATATTTAGTAATAGGATTTTGGTATATTATAAGTAATTAGCAATTATTATAAAAGATAAGATATTATTAGTACACTAAATTATTTAACTATACAACTAAAAATTCTTACTAAGGATGGACATAATTCGTTACATAGTAGAAAAACTAGCAAATTATAAACTAGGTAATAAATAAATTTATTATTTTATAATTTGATATGCTAATCTATATACTGCGTATTTTAAAACGCTCAATAATAAGAAAGTAAAAGTAAATAATTTTGTTTTAATTTAATATTTTTATGACTTTTTTTTGAGTACCAAGCTATAATATAATATTACAAAAAACATATTATATAATATAAATAAAAAAAAGTTTATAATGGGATTAGTGTAATTTTTTAAATTAATATTTCTAAAGTATAGTTTTAGTTACTTTATTAAATAATTTAGTAACTGTAAGTTAATAACTATTATTAAATACATTAGTACTAAAAAAAACATATTATTATCATTTGTTATTTTTAAAGGTATATACTACTAATTTAATTAATATATTAATAATATAGATGATATTATAAAGAAATAATTCTTTGCCATATTGCTAATTGGGTGGATAGATATTGATTTGGGTATATAGTGGTTGGAAAGATTATTCGATTTACTAATAGTATTAAAGGTAACAGAATAATAACAAATATTAATATTTAATGGTTATAACAGTTATATTAATATTAAATTTGTGAATTATTGTATTTATTATTGAATTATAATGTTTTATTTATTATTATATAGTACTTACTAACTATAGCTATTGGATATTAGATTTAATTTAGTATATACTAAATAGTATTATAATATTGTTAATAATACTATTTAATATAGTATTACAGGTATTAATAAACAACTATTTATTAAGTTATTAACAAAAGCTTATAATAATACTATTTTAGTGGATCTTATGAAAATAATATAACGGGGAATTAAACTAGTATTATATTAATTAAATAAAATACTATTAAAGCTATAACTTATAATATTACCAAAATTGATTATATAGTTTAGTAAACTACAAATACTAATAAAATCTTATTTAATATAAAAAGTAATAAATATGCTGTTGGGTAAAGTAGGTTATTTTCTTAATTTACCAATTATTGTTATTGTATATAAGTTGGGTTAGATTATAAAGTGCTTAATGAGTAAGAATACTATTCTTTAAGCAATTGTTATACAACTATGCTAAGCAAACAAAAAAGTATTATAAAATAGGTTAGGTAGGTTATACCTTACACACTCTAAAATATTAAATAATAATAAAATAAAATATTTATAAGATAATAAGATTATTGAATTAAATATAAAAGCTATTAAGAAGAATTATAAAGCCTATATTAAAGGTACTAAAAAAAAACCAACAAAAAAAAATATTGTATATAATAATAATAATAGTTATAAAAGTGACTGTAACTGTAATAAATACTATAATATCGCTGAAGAGTGAATTATATATTAATTGCTTATTATTATTATTTTTTTTGTACAAAGTAATAAAAAAGTCTTGATTTCGTTGTGGCGCACTTCCCCAACTGACGCACATCCCCACCCAACACGTTATGATGCGAATTTAGACTGGTGTGCCACATTCTATCTTTACATATAAGATGTACCGTTCCAGCACTGTTATATCCCTTGACATGTATACCAAACAAACTTGAACCGATTTCATCTTAATCGATTATATTGCATAATATAATCCCAGAGCAGGTCCTGCGATCATTATGATACATCCAAACATAACCCCATGCAATAGGCCCCTTCTCAGCTCCAACGCCAATCCAAAATTCGTGGCCGCAGCCGCAGCCGCAGTAGCGCTACTTTGTACCCCCCCGTGAGCTATCCCCGGGCTCGCCACTCCAGCAACCGTCGCAGCCGCAGACATTGTCGTCCGACCCACCGGTGTCACACTACTGACACCTCGACCCTCAGTCGTTGTTGCCGTCACCGGCGACGTCCACCCAGAAGTCAAAACAAACGTCGTATCCGGATATATAACCGTCGGCGGATCCCCCCATATAATATATCCACCAGCCCAACTCGCCTCCCAGACCGTCGGCGTCTGAGTATAATCATACCACCAAGACGGTAAAGAAGCCGTATACGGCCGCGTACCATTCAACGTAAACTCCCCCGAATAACTCCAATGCTCAGGCTCAGAATCATACTGTATTCTAATCCTATAATCATCGCGAGATTCAGACATCACAATACTTTCGATATTCCATTCGAAGAAACCGGTGTTGGGTTGGTAGAACGCTATGGGGGCCGAGTTTGAGTTAAATGTGGAGTGTGGGTCATTTGGTGCGTTGAGGTAAATGTCCACAAAGACGCCGGTGCGGTTTGTCCATGTTATGTTTAGGGTGCTTCCTGCTCTTGCTATATCACCCTTCTGGGGGGATGTTATAATGTTTGTGGTTCCTGCTGTTTCGTTGCCCTTTGGGGTGAGGCTTGGATCTATAGGGCCTAGGAAGGAGGCTATAGCTACGAGGAATACAAAAATATGTGAAATAGCATCAAAAATCATGGTGTTTCTAGTAAGGGTTGAAAATTTAGCCTTGAGCTGTTATACCTTCTATTAATCTCAGAGGGTCGTGGTTTTCCATTGTTTATATACTTGAGCTTCACGTCGAGGATTGATATCTCCTTATTCGTGATGTGTTTCTCATGCCCGATTTGGAAGCATTGGGCGACATTGGAAGGGTGCGAACTGCGTTGGGCTTTGGTTCTTGTGTGTGTCACCAAGTTCTTGGTAGCCGCGGCTCTCCGAATCGGAGGACTTGAATTAGCGAGACTGTTGTATGAGAATAATAGTTTATTTTCATAAGCTTTGGGTCTCCAATGCGAGAAGGGTCGTGTTTAATCTATATCTACTCTATTGAAATCGGCCAATCGGTATACGTTTCTTTTGTTGCACGCATCTAAAATACATGCTCACGGTATCCCATGATCGAGATAACCTCAATGGAGACGAATCAACGGGTCAGATTCATATAAAAAGTACATGACAGGTCCATAATAACACAATAGGGAGAGTCAGTGCGTGGGTATACGATTTTATTCAGCGAAGATGATAAAAACTTAATACCCCCATCCGCGACGTTCTCCTTCGTCATCGTCATTGTTCCTGCGACGTCGTTGGTTATCATTGTCACCGCCATAGCCTCCACCGTATTCGTTGTCACCTCCACCATATTGGTTCTGACGGCGTCCATGTCCTTCATTGTCATCGTTGTTCCTACGACGCCCTCCATATCCTTCGTTACCATCATCATTTCGACGACGTTCTCCGTATCCCTCATTGTCATCGCCGTTTCGACGACGGCCGTACCCTTCATTGTCATTATCATTGTGACGACGGCCGTATTCCTCGTTATCATTGTCATCCCGACGTCCATACCCTCCGTTATTATCATTGCGGCGTCCGTAACCCTCATTATCATCGTCGTTTCGATGACGCCCGTGTCCCTCATTATCCTCATTACGACGTCCGTACCCCTCGTTTTCATTACGACGATTGCCGTATTCGATTTGATAAGTTTGAGTACCACCGTACTCGTTATCACGTCTGCTACCCCCACCATAAGAAGAAGACTCCTGTCGGCTCTCAAAGCGTTCAGTGCGCTCATAACCACCACTACCACCGCCACCGTACGTTCTAGTTTCGGTGTGCTGTTGGTATTGAGTGGCCCTACCACTGTTATCCTGCTCATAGCGACTGTAAGACTCGGTCTGTCCACCCCCCGAGTATTCTGTGCGTGAGTACTCTGCCTCACCGTAGCGATTTTCAGAACGCCCGTACTCCTTACGAACTTCGGTGTGCGAATTCTCGTCATCACGACGGCCGCTGTACGACTGTGTTTGGTTCTCGGTGAAGCCACCTAGGAGGGAACCCCCAATGTTACTGAGCAACCCACCGATGCCGCTGGCGCCTTGGTTTTCAGCTTGTGAGATTTCACTAGCGTATCTACCACCACCGCTGTTAACGTTTGGTAAATAAATACCGGTCTGTGATTTGACAAAATCCGAGATACCGCCTGTGAAACCACCGATGATGGCATCGGTTGCCGCGCCGGCGATACGGTTTTCCATGGTGTTTCCTCCTTTGAATTTCTTCTGCATGCCGAGGTGTCCGCCGCAGCCGTGACCGGTATCGTGAACTCCTTCTTTGTGGTTCTCGCCGTTCTGGACGCCTCTACGGGAAAGTTTACGACGGTGTTCATCCTTTGCGTTTTCTGGCATTCCGCGCCACCATTCTTCGACGGAAGAGAACATGATGCGTCTGCCGTCTCGCGCGCCGTCTTGGCCCATGTCGCGTTGAGCTGGGTGGTGGAGAACACCGTTGATGATACGGTCGAGGAGACGGTTGACGTCAACGGAATCGTTATCCCATGCTTCCATTAATTGTGGGACGACCCAGCCGACGACTTTACTGGCAGTTTTTCCGGCAATTTCATTCAATATCTACGAAAGTTAGCTACTTTCTTGGAGAGTTGAATGTGGAAACTCACGTTTGAGAAGTGATCTTTGGACAGCATGGAGTGAGTAGGATCGGAACACTCATTATCGTAAAACACGATATGTTGCTCTCTCTCGCTGCTAGCAATAATCTCACCAGACCCGGTTCTGAGTTCATTCTTGATCTGTTGGATGAGTGGGACGACAAAGGGAGCCATGATTGAGAACACCCAGATTGACATCCTATCTTCAAACTGTTCCAGAATCTTGGACAGGACTGGAATCTGCTCAATGGCTTCGCTGATACTCTTCAGGAGATGATCGTGGAATTCGATTGCCGGCATGATTTGGGCGAAGACTTGCTGGACGTATTGGGTGAATTGCTCGGGATCGCGGGGTGAAACCGCCATGGTTTCCATTTGAGCTGCTGTGGCGTTCTGGTTGATTTCATGGAGTTTATCCTTCTCTCCGCTTTTGTTACCAAATATGCCATCGGGGATCATATCGAGAAGACCCTCGAGCATGCTGGTATCGTTTTGGGAGTTTTGTTGAAGTGTGCCTTCCAACTCTTCGATTTCGTTTTGGGTTAGTTTATCGGACACCTCACCAGTGACGGAGTGTAAAAAGTCAACACCGCCAAAGGTGCCTGTTACGAGTGGGAAGACCTGGTGACGGGCACCTTGCAGACGGATAGCGGTGTTGGAACCGACGTGGGGGAAGACATCACGTTCACCGAGCTCGATGAGGGCCAGTTCGGTGTAATTGCTGTGAGCGAGGAAATCTTCCAAACAGTGTAATCCGGTACCGAGGAGTCGTAAAGCTTCGTGAAAATCGGCATCGTTCTGGCTACGGCCGTACCTTCTGGCGAGTTCGATGGATTTGGAAAACAGGTTGCGGACGTGTTTTGCCGAAGTCATGATCCTAGCACCCTCGTTGGCAATGTAGTTCTTCATACCGGTTTCCTCGTCGATAGCCAGCTCGACCCGTTCGTTAATAGGGCCGCGTAGTCTTCTATCATACTGGCGGGCGTCAACGTTGTCGGCATAGTTTTTAGGGTTGTCAATGTGGTCTTCGGGACGGTAACAACCGAGACGGTCAGCGGTGACTTCGAATTCCTTGGAGCCGTAGCCAAAAGTCATGAATCCGAGGACGCAGAGGAGCAGACGGATGGCTTCGGCGGAGACGGACTTTACGGTGCCGACGTCAATTGCTTGGGAGTAGTCTCTGAGCCAGTTGCCAAAGTAGACGCGCGAGACGGCGAGTTTATCAAATTTTTTACCACCCATAATACGCGCGAGGGCGATTGTGAGAAGGGTATCCTCGATGTCACCATGGCGCCCTGGATTTCAAAGTAAGGATTCATATCAGTACAGCACGGGTCAAGAGAGAGGAGAGTGATTTATGCATACAATTGATACCCTCGACCTTGCTGACACTAGCAACGTTACCAGCACCGAAAGCGAAGGTGGGACGGGTGCAGAAGAGAAGCACCAGCAAAGCCAGCAACGTGGGATTCGAAGAGAATGAATACATGATGTTTTTCCTAGATTTCAGTACTCAATATGCAGTAGCAGTAGTTTGATGATGCTGTCTGTAATAGATGGAGATATTAAAAAAAAGGAAGAAGGGGAGGTTGACGGGGAGAAGTTGAGGACAGCTAGCTGAGCTTCAAAGAGAGGGGCACCACCACCAGCAAGCAGGATAACAGGACGAGTATCAAAATGATGCAGTTTCCAATGCAGCTAGTTTTAGCTCCCGCTTGGCGGTTTCAACCGAACGAATAAATTGGCATTCTGACCCGGTGGAGTGTCAAAACTGGCTCTCGATCAACGGAACCCGGACGACCTGCTCGACTTGGAATCGCCGGCTATTGGCCCTCCTTTGAGCTGTCCTGCGCCAAGGTTACGCCAAGCTACTTTGACCGAGTTCGACGTCTGTTGTAATCTGAAAGTTCTGAACACGAATTGACCCTAACTCTGTCTTGGAAATGTTTAGGTGCCTCCTGGAACTCCGTGAATCGGCTGATACGTATCATGAAATAATGCTTATGCCGTAAGAGTATAGCCATTGTATTGACATTCGATATCATGGGTTTATATATATCCAACAACCTGTCGGTTTGCAGTGCAAACTAAAGTTCACCATTTACAACATTTTCAACACTCATTTTAATAAACTATCGTTTCTTCAGGCTGGTCCCCACGCAGATCGTTTCCGATTCTTTATTATATGCAAGAAAGGTTCTATTGATTATTCAGTCTTTGTTTCATTCTTTCTAGCAGATATATATAATGAAGTGGTGTATTCTTCCAGCTTGTTTAGCTTTAATAATCACGAGTTCGGTAGCAGCTACGACCGGTACTAATAGTGATGACTCCGATATAAACCGATCTATTACAAATAAATTGCCACACTTCTCAAATTTGACATCTCCCTTCCCAATAAGAAACAATACCCTTCCAACTTTCAAAGATAGTAAAGAAACCAGTCATACATATATCGTCATATTACACCACGATGAACAACGTCCCTGGTCAGAAATCTTTATCCAACTAGGCTTCAACGTAGACCCAGTAGAATCCAAAACAAAATTCGCCATCAGAGCTATCATTAACAGTACCCATCACGTCGAAGATGAGGATCACGGACACGGAACATATAAAGTCCACAATGGAACCACAATCACCACTTTCGGAACATCCATTCGCATGTTCACAATGGACATGCCCGAATCTCACGCACAGGCAATAGAAAAGCATAATAACATTGTAGCAGTGTCGAAAAATACACCCATGTATGGCGGGCTCTATTCCATTGACGACCACGACGATTCCACATCTTCGATACATACAACAACAACCGAATCGGTTACACTTCCCGTGGATATAAAATCCAACGGACTCGGAAAACGCCAGAGCGGACAACGTCCCATGGGTAACTTTCAAAAACAGAACGGCGCACCGTGGAGCCTAGCACGGATATCTCAAGCCAACAGAATCAATAATCGAGCTGGAATGGGCGGCTTAAATTATTACTATACTTATCATCCAACTGCCGGGAAGGGCGTTGACGTCTACATGCTCGATACGGGTATGAACCCAAACACTACTTTTCAACTGCATAATTCTGATGTATATGTAGGGATCAATGTCCGTCACCGAGATTTTCAAGGACGAGCGCAGATGATATTCTCCTCATTCGGACCAAACGTAATGTACGACAACCACGGTCACGGGTAAGCCAACCACCCCCACCCACATCACATTATCACGCTAACTATAAAGCAAAAGAACCCATACATCCGGCACAGTCGGTTCAGCAACATACGGCGTCGCAAAAGGAGTAAAACTATACGGCCTCAAAGTCCTCGACGCCAAAAACAGCGGCGAAACAAACGACCTAATCGCGGGTCTCGAACGTGCCCTTACCGCACACAACCGCCGTAAATCCCAATCCGATTTCGTCGGCTCCGTCATCAGCATGTCAGTAGGAAACTACCCCAACAACAACGCCCTCTACAATGTCCTCAAACGCATCACCACCTCCGGCATGCATGTTTCCATATCCGCTATGAATGACCATCGAGATGCATGTGCGGTATACCCCGGCGCATACGAACGTACCCTCCCGATATTCAACGTGGGTGCGACGGATATCAATGATGAGAGAGCGAGTTTCTCGAATTATGGTCCCTGTATTACAATTCACGGTCCGGGTGTGCAGATATTGAGTACGAATGCGAATAATAACGCGGGGAGTAGGGCTATGAGTGGGACTTCGATGGCTTGTCCTGCTGTTAGTGGGTTGATTGCGGTTGAGTTGGCGAATAATCCGCAGTTAAGGTTAGATCCTAGGGGTATGAGGCAGCATATTTTGAAGATGTCGTTGGCGGGTAAGTTGAGGGGTACACGTGGTGGAGATACGTTGATGAATAATGGTGTACGGTAGAGTAAGGTTGCTATAAATCGCCTTTCGTTAATTGGGTGATATCGTAGAATACATCATGGCATATATGTGACAATTAATAAAAATGAATACCCCAGAGTAGGGTATATAATTAAATATGATAAATATAAACATGGATCAAACATCTTTATACAGAACACCGAATCCTAGAACACCCTAAAGTTGAGCCCCGATAAACATGGCGACAAAAGCCGATCCGATAACTAGAGAAGACACCTTCTTGAAACTTGTAGTGGCAGAGCTTGTTGCCGTCGATTTCCCTCCCGAAGAAGTAGTAGTGGAAGCGCCATTCCCACCACCATTCGAACTGGTACCCGATGTCTGCGAGGGACTATTTAATCCAGCGGACGTAGGAGAAGTACCGCTACCGCCGTTGTTATTAACCGCACTCGACGGCGACCCAGCTCCACCGGACGGAACGGTACCCCCACCATTGGTGATATCCTTCGCCGAAGGGTCAATACCAGTCCAGTCACCACACCCAATCACATATTGGAAACCGCTAGCGTTATCCAGGACAACAATCTGATCCAACGTCTTACAACATTCCGTTGTACCGCCGTTAAGTTGGGGGAAGAAATTGATCGGTTTGTCATCACCGGAACACCCTGCCCCGGTTTGGTTGTAGGGTGCAAAACCAGCGTTTCCGAGATTATCTGTAGAGAGACCAGGGATGTAAGAACACGGAACCAAGATCTCTTGGACAGGGTTTGTTCCCGAGAGGGCGACTTAGCAGTAGTCTTTATATCCTAGCCAGTTGCCGCAAGGCCTTCGACGCCGTCGGCGATGCAGGTGTAGCCTGTTGGTCCGCATTTTTCACCAGTGGTGTCCATTATTGGATTTTCAATGATGACACCGGTGACGGACCAAACATTTGCACCAGACATTTTGAAATATATTGAAAGCGATTGCGGTAGAATAGATTTTAGGGATAGTTTGTCAATGTAGATGATCGATAGAGATGTCAAGATTATGTAGCGGATAGGAACCAAAGGAAAGATAAAATCCGAATTTTTAAAGGGATCGTCCCCTCTTTATCAATTCGCGCGCCTTCCTCCTCTGGAGCTTAAATGGGCGACCAACATGATCCAATCATTGTAATCCATCCCCAAGTCACCCGGAATCCGACAGATCATGAGACTACATTAGCTCTAAAATTGAACTTCAAGGCCTCCAAGGTCTAGAATATTCGTCGCTTTGATCCGTGCATTGTGGCGGCCTTAGCTCGACTCAGGGCCTTTTGAACCGACCCGCACCCTCCAAAAGCCAACATGAATCGCTTCCGGAGTTGGGACTTTTGGCATCCCCCTATCCAGTATTCGTCTTTAGATCTTTTCGGACACGGAGACGAGATATCGGGCTTAAGTGAAGCTCCGACGAGCGTGCCCAAGACCCGGCCAGATCAACACAAGTCAAAATCTTGTGGCGAGGGAACAGGGCTTTGGAGGCCAAACGGGAAGCAGCTGGTGATCGAATGAACAGGCACATTTTTGTAAATCATCCCTTGTGGGGGATCAGACGCTTAGATCTATCTTCATAGTTTATCAGTTAAGGGCTGCTCAAGTGGCACCGATCCAATCTGGATTTGGGACTCACACCAATCAGATCGACGTCTGTATTGTTTCACCACTTGAATAGTTGGATAGCAGACGTGGTCGAGAAATTGAACATTTTGGTACATGCGGAACTGAGAATATGAAATGAAATGCTAATGTCAAATACGCAAAAGTTGGTATAAATTATAATATAAAATAACGTTGTGCGGCCGTTGCGTCCTCCAGATTGACAGTATCAGGCATTTGATAATCTACTTGCGGTTGCTGGCCGCATGCGCACTGTGCTCCCTCAAATATCTTATTCTTCCAATCCAAACTCTTTCATATTTCGCTCTGGTTTTTTCATTAAGTGAATGTATATATATATATATATATATATAATATTCAAAAATATGATGCTTTAAAATATGGCTTTTCGAATTAATAACATTGTTAATGGGGTTTGTTCAAAACTGGGTATTGCTATATGGCAATGTAGCATGTAGAAAGAGTATGCATGGTTCGCACTGTGTTGGTCTGGGGACAAGACCAGTTCGCACTGTGGAAATCCCGGTTCGTGCGAGAAACGCAACATTGACGACCAAAAGTGCAACAAGCTGCTCTTTGGAGACGCGCCAACATCGATACCCGGACTGGTTCTGTGGTGAAACGGTCGAGCTTCAAATCCATCTCGATACTCACCCTTTGGAAAATTCCGTATTCAAAATCAAATGACAAAGCGCCAGCTTCTCGCCCTCCCACAGGAGCTCCTCCTCGATATTTTCCAGCGCCTTGATTACGCAGATCTGGCACGTTCAAAACGCGTTTCCAAACACTTCAATAAAATCTTTCAATTCGCAAGTATATATACAACTCTTCAAGTCAATGCAGTTAAGATGATGAAATCAGTCTAATCCCAAATATCTATGTCTTACAAACAACTACCCGTGATAACACTAGCGGCGCTGGTGTTGATCTTGCTCTTCAGTGTGCTAGTGCCACACGAAAGACCCTTGATGAAAGCCTGGGCCATGTAATCCGCACCAGTTGGACTAGTATGAGTGTGATCGTTAGGATAGACCGCATTGGTGGCAGAGGCGCCGAGTCTCTTGTAGAGATCCATGGAGTACAACCAATGGTTGACATATGTCACACCCGTTCGTGAGGCGGAAGTCTCGGTGTATGGGACGAACCGGACTGGGTTGGCGGTGCCTGGGAAAACAGTGACACCTTCCCAAGGGTTATTTGGAGTTTGAGATGACAAAATAACGATTGCGCCCTTGGCTTTAAGAGCATTGGTGGCATTCTCGAGGTATGCGGAGAATGTAAGAACGGTCTCAGTGACGCCGCTACAAAGAGAATGTTAGCAACTTCAAATGCAATAAAGAACCTCAAGTCATCTCTTACTTATAGACGGTCGTGCAGGTCTCGGTGCTGGTTCCACCACAGTCGCTTCTACCATTGTCCGTGGGGGTCAAGCTACCGCCATCATTATGACCAAACTCAATAACAACGTAATCTCCAGCCTTGACGAGTCCGATAACCGTGTTGAATCGACCTTCACGAGTGTAGCTTCGAGCACTACGTCCACCGATGGCCTGGTTGTTTACTGTAATTCCGGTGAAGTATTTGGGAACAACATCACCCCAACCTATTAGAGAATATGTTAGACACCACATTCAAAAGATCGATGATCACGGAAATATCCATACCATCAGTAGCTCCGTCACCAGCACCTCCCTTAGCCATTGTGGAATCACCACATAGATACAGTGTTGGAGTAGGGTTCGTCGCAGCTGTTGTGGTCTTTGTTGTGGTCTTTGTTGTGGTAGTCTTTGTTGAGGTCGTAGTGGTCTTGGTAGTGGTTTTGGATGAGGTGGTGGTGGTCTTTGTGGTAGCCGCCGTTCCTGGCAAGCATTGGTAATAATAATCTAAGGGATTGTTAGTACTCTGGTTACTTCTGATCTTGTGCATTAGGATACACAAGATAGCTTGCGATAATGAATAGGTATCCATACCATTTCCATATGTACAGGTCCAGCCGCTAACACAAGTTGTGGCTCCTAGTCATCCGTCAATTATTAATTCATACCGTCGCTTTCAAGTATGGACAGTTTTTAAACTTACCTGTCCAACCAATACCACCACATTGTCCATAAGCGGACTGCTGAGCAGCAGCTAGGCCAACAAGGGTGGAAGCATAAACTAGAGATTTGGCGTACATGATTACCAAGGAGATCGTGACCAGCGAGGAATAACAGACAGATAAGGTATGGTTAAATTGATAACTTTTGTTCAATTAATTTCGCATTCAAATCGGCGGAAAATCCTGTCAATTATATAGTCGACACAATCATAAATAGTCAAATATTTGAACCATGGTACCATAGTTCGGTTCAATGTCTCTCATGTCTCTTGCATCTTCCGGGAAAAAAATGAAGCTTTGAACATCTTGGCATGAGAATTATTCGAACATTCGACACGTAATTTCTGACTCGAGCGGTATAAGAAATAGGGTATGCTCCGGGAGATGTTCTCAAACCCAGGCCAAGCCAAGATCGCCAAGAATATGTTCGGGTTAAAGAAGTTTTGAAGCCGGCGGTATCAGTACATACTCGATTTGGCCGAAAGAATGTTGTTTCCCCAGGAAAATCGATGGAAGCACTTTATTTTAAGCCTTTAGCTATTCTCAACTTTATTGACAGTGATATTTAGCGACGGCTGTAGTCTTTGCATGCCGCGCGAGGTGAGGTACCAAGGTATTGGTTCGGCTTCTGCCACAAGCTTGCTCGCTTGGCTCTTCTAGGTCACCCGCCTTCCCGGCCCGAGTTCCAGACAAAAAACACCCAGCGACAACCCACACAATTGAAGCCCGACAGGGCGACGAGCGGCGTGAACTAGGCTTTCCAATGTCCAATAAATCCTCCAATAGCAGGGTCCTTTCGTCCGATATTTTGAATCTAACGACTATTTGAGATAATGATAGTCGCGCAAGCGCAAGATCTATCTAATGTTGAAAACCTCGACTTTCCCAAGGACGGCGAGCGGGCGGAAGGAAGGTAATTTATTCAAGACCTCAACGTTTTGAACCGCAGTCCATATGGAATTAGCTGAGTGTTAGTTTTCGTTATCTTCCAAATTAGCAAAGAAAATATTCTACGAAAGGTTTATGCCGAGGAAGGCGACATAATAGTATCTTTCGTTTATGCGAACAGAAATCTCTTCAAGGTTCGTAACCAGGTTTTGGGTTTCGTTACAATTGAACCCCTCGGGTTGAAACGTCGACAACTCGCGTCAACGTCCTAACTATGAGTTACACCAATTGAATCCATTAAAAGCACCGGATCTTATTTCACCGTTCGGTCTTATTTTGAGGCCGCAAGACTTTGAACGATGTAACGTTATGAGATCCCGATGCTCCCAAACTCATATCCATCTCTCTAAGGTTTAGCTAACTAGGTCAATATTGCTTGAAGGTTCAACACTCACGCAAAGCAATACAGTGAATGCATCGTTTCCTTATCTAATAGTACAGTCACCTCCCTTGTAGGTATCAATTTTTTCATCAATTCTCAGACGCACATCAAGTATATGTATGGCTATAGGTGGAACTGGAGTTTTTTGTAGCTCTAATGCAATGCTTCAAAATAAAGAAACATCTTGGGAGTCATAATATTTCGACAAGCACTTTCCTCTTTTGAGCTCCGCAGAGATCATGTAGATCTTATTACTTATATCCCAATCTTTCTTTTATTTCTTGCTTTTCTTCTATTTTAGTGCATCTCCATCGGCAAATCTTAAATTCCTGGGTTTTATACACGAAGCTAGATTTTATAATTTGAAACGGCTAGCTTTTTTTTTTTTTGCCAAACTAGAGACTATGTTCCATAGAAGTGACGCCAGGTTATGCACAAAGCCTGACTTTATCTCAAGAGTTCTTGAATATGCACACGTCCATAGGAGCAATGCAGTTACCCGCGAAGCCCTGCTGGGTGGCTGAACAAAAGTGAGATCATGTGCTCCCTAGATTCAACACCGACGAATCCGCCCAAAGTTGACGCTACCCAGATTCCCATGTGCCTAGAATGTTCGGAGGCACAGAAGTATACAAAGCCAAAATTAATCCCTGCTACATGCATGTGCATGTTAGCATCGGGATCATGCACAACCGAGAAATCCGATAAGATACGCAATATAGATTTGACATATCGTACTTTTCAGATTCAGTAATCATAACGTGCCCATAATAGTCGTTTTTATTATGATCAAACGAGTTAATTTTCGGCATGAGTTCGTAGGTTGAAGTTTCTCAACTTTACAATATTCTCGAATAGATATCAAGTTCTATTGCTTCATTGGTCTTAATTATCCAACTTGAAGAAAACGAAACAGCAATAATATGAATACTTCTTTAGGAATTTGAGGAACGGGGGCCCGTCCAGATACCCTTCGCAACAATTGCCAGACTAGTTGTGTTTACAAAATTCATCATCCACTTCCCTTCTTGGGACTGATTACCAGAGAGAGTCGTATAAGCAGTTAAAATAGCCCAGTGGACGAGAGCTGAAGTATGGGAGTCTCTTTCCGATCTTTGACTCGCGTAATATGGAATGCAGCGGCAGATTTCTAAGGCTGCCAATCGCTCTGCAGCGATATATCCAGCTTTGGAATCTTCGAAGAAACCAGGTAGGCTCTTCTTAGGGGATCCGGACTCATTTGATACATCGTCCGAAAAGCCTTGAGTGTAAGGGGAATTGGTAAAATCTTCTCGAAGAAGGGATATAAGAATTTGAATAACAACAATGAGAGTGGTGTTGTAGAACATGAGAGTGATCGCGGCTGACTCATTGCCAAACTCGAATAAAGTCAAAAATGGTGAGGTATCGTCACTGAAAGGCCGTTGAATCGGAGGACTTCTAGAATCAAGTACAATGGGTATTTCAAAATAAGAGTTCCGGCTGTCGGCTTCCCAGGCTATTCTCCAACTTGCAAGTTCAGCTAACGCAGCCAACGCTTTTTGAAATATTTGATCTCGCTGAGGGTGGCTATCCGAAGGGTCCAAACTCAGGTCTGCGGCGAGACTGTCTCGCTGAGAAATCAAGAGTGTGCAATCGGCTAGGATGTCAAATAAATCTTGTTCCGGTAGCTCGACTTCCGTGCAATGGTCTCGGAAGAGTCTTTTCCATTCGGGTCTCGCCAGAATCGATGGTCTCCCAGTACGCAATGATGCGAAGAGGATCATATGTCGCACGCTCTTATAAATTTCAAATGTCAATTGAGAGCAGCTTGAGCCCGTTCCTCGAAGTTCAAGCAGTCTTTCTAAGCCGATCATGTGCTTCAAATAATTATCAGGACCTGTGGGCACCACGCATTCCAAGATAGCCAAAGTGGCAACGGAAAGCATAACCTCATCACGGTAATAGCACTTCGGATCAGATAGTGCTTGATTCAGCCGCTTTATTGCTCCAACGTGCAGGACGTGTCCCTGATCAGCAATAGAAGCCTGTCTGTTCTGCAAGCCAAAGAGGATGACGCCAAAGCTGAGGATGGTCTGATGGAAGAGTTGGCCTTTTGATGGTGTCGTCCCAGCAGTTATGATATCACTGAGCTGGGTAGTATCTAGTACTATGTCGATAGCTCCACCGCGACGAAGGTGCTTCCGGGTATAGCAGATATACATATCATACTGATTGCCTTTCAGCGGGGCCGTTAGAGTCACAACCTGACGGTTGGCTGTATTTTGATCACCAGGATCATTAGGGACAGGTGGTTCTACTGGCTTCTCCGTTCTTCGGGATCTAACAATCTTTCCTTCGATGAAGGTCATGTCTTTTGGGCCGTCACATTCAAAGCCACATCTTTGGCACCGCCTACAAACCGGGCGAGTCTCATCTTCGGAGGGAGTTAGTTCCGACTTGCGCACCCTCGGAGGCGGATACTTACCGCATTTGACTCGCCGTCGCCGACAATTTGAACAACCCTTGGACCTCCCAGCTATATTGACCATGATTGGCAAGGCGATTTATCGACGCGGCGGCCACGCACCTGCATATGCCTCCGTCTATCTGCCGTTTAGTTGAAGTTGATATAGCGATGCGCGTGTCTAAACTGCCCAGACGCTAACCTCTTGCGGCTCAATGTGCGAGTATCCATGTTTTCTTTTGACATGGCGCCCACGTAATCATGCACTATTCCTATTGCGGCTCGATACGCGAATGCGCAACTGACCTTCACCATGTCATCCAACGGCGATGACCAAGTCCAAGACTTTGGATTTCTATGTGCTTACCATATCATGCCTTATCCAATCCTTGCTATCGCGATCGTACGAGACGCTAGATGGAGTCTTCGGGTAGTACAAAATTTAGAGTAATTCGTCATTGAAAGCCTATTTTGAGATTTATAAAAGGCTGGGTCTTCTCCTCTTTGCCGCAGGCTATATCCTCATACAAACTCATTCACATTTCGGCTTCTCACTTGGATAAGAAGATATAATATCCATAACCTCAATCATCAGTATTTGCTATACTATATATCGTTAATTTAAAAAGTGATCGATCTATCTCCGGTAACCTCAATATTCCTCAGTGTCAGAAATACTCAAGATACAAACAACTCTCAATCACCTCAGTCTCAAACACCGAACGAACATCAGTCTTATTTCCACCCTCCGAAGTAATCATGTATCATCTCCATACGACTATCGAGATTGCCGCACCTCCAAGCACCGTAAGAGCAAAGGTAAATACATATCATCGCCTGTAGCTACAATTAGCCTTCATGAGTCCACTGCTAACTTCTTTTTCAGTTTCTAGACTTTTCGCAGATACCCAAGTACCACCCAAATGGATTCTTCAAGTCCATCGCCCCACTAGTCCCCGGTCAGCCCCTCGAACCTGGCCTAAAAATGCACAACGAATTGGAAGGCATGACCATCGAGCCCGTCATAATTGTACGTGCACACCCGCTCCTTTAGAGATAGTAAAATATGCATCACGATCAACAGTCTAATTAAACTTTACTCGTCTAGGAGAATTCGCCCTCATGTTTCCGATGGGGTGGATCCGGTCTGCTCGGGACGTTCAAGGGTGAACATATTTTCCGCTTTGAGCCCAGTTCTCAAACTCAAGGAGGCACTACTTTCACCCACGAAGAAAAATTTACGGGACTGCTATCATTCATCATGGGTGGTAATTTCGCGGCGAATTCGATCGGACTAAGGGCGAGCACGCAGAAAGGCTTTGAAAAGTACAACTTGGACTTGAAAAAGTGGTGTGAGGGATCTGCTTGATGCGCCATCATTCTCTGCGGTGGAGCAACCTTCTTGTCTTTCATCTTTGGCTTTTAAGTATATCTTGGGAATCATCTGGGTTGATGAATTTGATTGATTTATTAGATTAGCTTGTTATTGTACATGGTATGCTAGAATATGATCACTGCTAGGTTTTTTCGTACAATTATGATTATTACAATTAACTGGATGCTTAAGTTATGAGTAAAGTTTGAGCAAATCGCTCTCATATAATAACCTTATCTGCTCGATTGGTATTTACAGTGGCATATTTGAAATATTGTGGGCTACTTGCTTGCCTCCATCAATGAAAGTAGAAGGTGCCAGGTTGACTTACTTCTTTTGAAGCACGTTCAAAAATGCACATTGTGTTATTGCACGTCTGAAGTAAGCATAATGCATGCAACTACGTGCGCTAGCTAGGAGCTTCGAACAGGCAGGGGTATCAACTCATAAAGCTTACGAAGTCCGTTTCTATGGTCTAAAAGATAAAGAGATAACTAGAAATTTCGAAAGTGCACGTGAATACGTGAGATAAGTTTGATAAGAATCGACTTGCTTTGCAAGCCTGATCAATTGGGTGGGAACGGATTTATTTCATTACTTCAAGCTTAAGACGATTAGTATACGTATTATCGATAACTATAGCCCTTGCTATCGTGGTGCTAGCGCTCATAGCGAAGTACTGGATATACATATACCAATATATCCACTGGACTTTCCCACGAAGGCTGACTCCTGCTGACGTTCTTACACCACGGAGGATGTATTTTCAGATCGAAAAGCATCTAAGCGCCGACCCCGCATGCCTCAACCCGAGCTCTCTAGATTTCCTTCGGGCAGTGCATTTGTGTTGTTCAGCCTGTGTCTATTTGGTAAAAAGGGAACCAGCTGAGAAGAGAGAAAAAGAAAGCAAAAAGTCCTGGCGCCGCTGGAATATTCTTTGCTAGTATCTGGATATGGAATCGAATGAAGTGCCTGATGTTGACGCCGAAGAATTTGGTTTTCGCAACGGTCTGGTCTTCGGGGATCACTACTGTGTTTGCCCTTATGGCCCTGTTTGCGCCCGGAACTCTGCATCTGTTCTAGGAATTTGCAGCAAATCAATACTTCGAGGGTATTGCAATCAAAGGCCTCAATCACGATCGAACGAGAAACTATTTTTGCAGAGCGCTAAATGTGCTATGATTGACGACCAGCGAAAAAGACATCTTTGGAGTGCCTTTCTTGATGCCATCTTTTTTGTTTCAGGTTTTGAGATCCAGGCTTAAAGATGACATGGTTTTACATACTAGCTGCACTCCCATTTCGTATTTATATATACCGTATAGTAATCGGGGCTTTGCTAGTGCCGTTCCTGATCGGACCTGCGTGCCTTTTTGCAAACTTGTCTACAGATATACCTATTTAAGTATGCTCGTAGACGGGGTTGCATTGATTGAGCCGATACAAGGGATGTGCATAGTGGCAGAGTTAGAGTTGCTCTGAAAACGCTCAAACGAAAGGAAATAGAAACAAATCTCACCATTCATCGAAACATTTATGCGTGACTGCAGGTACAACAAAGAAAAATACGGGTAGAGGGGAGATCGGGCAGGATGTTAGCCCCCAAAAACCGAGAATTTGAAACACAAATCGATATCTCGATAAGGGGTGATTAGAATCTGGTAGCTTCCCTAGCTCTTTTCGAGCCTGTGTACCCTGTGCGTTGTATAGAACTTATGCCATCATGCGTATTGGCTAAACCCTGTCGCTTTGCTCTCCTTTTTTGCTAGAGACGAATCCGAAACAGAAAATTTTCTAAAAACCAGAAACCTCAGAACGCACGGTGGATAAATGCAGTGGGACGATGTGAGAACGCACCGGACTTGCGTAGCTTGCCGGTTCAAACGTATTATCCATGTTCTGTTCCTGGGCCAGACCTTAGTGCAAATGCAAATAGCCAGCGAAGGAGAAAGCCGACAGTTAAACACAAAAAATAAACGACAAACCGTGAACGTCAACGTCTCAATGAAGTTTGTGAGATCTGGGAATCGGCTCATTATTGGTAGCCTTAGTTCTATCTTATTTGCGGAAGATCATTGTTTCTCCCAAGTGGAAGGTGATTAGTCTGCCATGGTCCCTTGAGCAAACCGTGGGCGAAGTCTTCTTTTTTGCTTCCCTGCAGAGGAAGTCTGCCTGAGGCTAGATGGACTCTGCGAAGCAGTGCCTAAGTGTTCAAATGCCTGGCGCCTCGACCTCAGAGTATGCATGTGTAAGCCTCGTGAGTCTCGGTTTTGTCACCGAAAACGTGATTCCGTCCAAGCTCTAGCCCCACCTCAGGTCTTCCGCGCCGCATTCGGCTCTCCTTCCCCTTTTCTCTGGACCCCGAGGGTTTCTGCGATTTCGACCGTTGAGATTCTAAATGACCGTACCCCTTTGCAAATACAACAGAAACACGGACTCTCTGGTCCGAAATTTCCGATTTTCTGGAATAAGGCCAGGGCTCGAATAAGGAATCGATTCGACGTGAAGGCGGATCTGAGTGCTTGAACTTTCGTCTCCGATCACGAATTAAGGGATATCAGCTAAGAGTGTCGTTCTCCCGTGGTGTTGTGGCGAGAGCTCGATTGGAAAACATTATTGGTCGGCCTGTTTGCGGCCCTGCTCGCAGGGACCACCACAATCTCACTACATCTTCCAATGGTCATGCAGGAACGGCTCACCTAGCGTCCAGGGGCGGCGAAACGCTTCAATGTGCTTGGGAAAAAGTGTGGGTGCAAGGCAGGTTTGCGCACCGGTTAACCCGGGTTGTCAGCTCAAGCACAACGACCTCCTGGAGGGAGGCTGAATCCATATAAGATCTTATGATGCCTTCAGCAGTCGTTTTCGGAATCTTCTTTCTCGCAAGTCGTCACTAAACCAAAGGAGCTTCCTCCATCACATTCCTTTCTTTTCTCTTGTTTTTTCCTGTCTTTTTTTTGTTCTCGCTTGATTGCGACCCACATTCCTTCAAAATCTTATAAGCTTAATCATTCCTTGAATATATATCTTGATAAAAATTATTGACAGAGTCAATATGTCTTCTCTTACAGTGCGTGAAGACGAAAATCTAGTAGGAATACTTAATGTGGCGAACTCGTGCTTATCATGAACTTAGGTTATCTTCAAAATCCTCCTCGCCAGCTTGCTGCTACTGGGTAGCTGCGATGCTCTCCCTCTTCACAAATACACCTCCCTGCTCCGAAGACACTCCCACGTCCATGGACCAAAGCAAGTCGAACAACCCGAAAAGCGACAAACCGTTTCATACGGCATCGGCATGAAAGCTACCAACAACATGGCTTACTGGGGCAACGCCAACTCCAACGACGGTTCAAGCTACGCCGCCGACACTTACAAATACTACTTTGGCGACGCCAGCAACTTCCCAAGTCAAAAAGAGTGGATCTCTTTTGACGCTATGTTCACCGCCAACATTCCTCTCATGAAGCAGAGCTGTGGTTGGAACAACTGGGGTCCTGATAACACCGACCACTTGATCAGCTACATGAGGACCTACATTCAACAAGTTGCCCGGGCCTCCAGAGTTGACCACCGTGCTATCTTGGCGGTCATTATGCAAGAGGTGATTATAAACTCAAATATCTATATCTCCCTTAAACTAGTATGTTAACATATATAATCTAGTCCGGTGGCTGTCTCTGCGTCCCAACTACGAACAACGGTGTCATCAACCCCGGCATCATGCAATCTCACAACGGCGTAGCATTCGACCCCGCCAGGCCGGTTACCACAATCCGACAAATGATTATCGATGGAACAATGGGCACGGCCTATGGCGACGGCCTCGTCCAACTTTTGAATCAATACGGAAACTATTATAAAGCCTTCAGAGCTTATAACTCTGGTAGTATCAGCCCTGATGGGGATTTGAGTAACGGAAATGGTGCGACCCCTTGCTATGTCAGTGACATTGCAAACCGTCTTACCGGCTGGACTTTGGCTCAAAATAAGTGCCGTACACCCTAAACTCTTCCCTTTTGTTTCTATTATCAATATCCTTTCGTTAAAAGTGCCAAGAGCCACTACTTTCTCTGTATATATTTTTTAAATACCCATTATATCAAAGGCGTGCCAAGGAGCCGCCTTTTAGATACATTATATAATATATATATCATTACCAACAAAAAATCATAAGAACATCTAAGCGTAGTTGATTTTCGTAGTCGAGTTCACTTTGCGCTTAGTTATATTTGGTGTGCTTAAACTAGGTAATTGACATTAATATCTTCAAAAATGTTCTATCGATATTTGATAACTAGTTTTGTAACTTACACTAAACGATAATGAAGCTGAAGTCTATGTCATTTTCTGAGACGCAAGCTTAGATTAGGAAGTTGATCTTGGCACCTCCCAAAAAGTTCCCGACTAAGAGCTCTCTAAAATGTATATTGCATACGCTATTCGCTAGATTGTGCCTTTAGGAAAAGGCGGATTGAGGCTCAAGCATTTGTTTCCAGTTTGAAACCTTTAGGAATATCATCGGCCGGTACCGAGATGCCGACCGGCGATCCCAGCCTCAAGAGAAATTTAGAAGTGCGCTGGTATCATTGATATTCAAAGAAATTCTGCGATTTCATATATTACTGCTTCTTATTAGCGTTTCAAACTAAAATTACAGTCGTAGACAACTAGCCCAATGGCGACCCGGCGACCCGAACTTGATCCAATTCATATTTCGAATATCCTCCCATTAAAATCCTAAGGTTAGGGATAGGAATCTGAGGCTTATTTGCAAATATTTAGTTGAGAGTTTCAGGAATCCGATAATCGTATGCTTCTGTTGACATGTCGTGGGTGCCTGCGAATTCTCGAAAAATCCTTGGGTTTTGGTTCCTGTGTTGTTTCGAAATATCGCCACAAATTTCATGCCAACCTGTGATGTTTACCATGCCTAGATGATTCGCTAGAAGGAAATTATTTGCACCACGCGATATAATTTGACAAGGTTAGAAATTGAAGCAAGCATGGTGAAGAAACACGCATTCTAGGCTCCT
This sequence comes from Dactylellina drechsleri, assembly GCA_036971345.1. Classification (NCBI taxonomy): domain Eukaryota; kingdom Fungi; phylum Ascomycota; class Orbiliomycetes; order Orbiliales; family Orbiliaceae; genus Dactylellina; species Dactylellina drechsleri. The sequence continues at coordinate 64,743 of JAJTUB010000091.1, forward strand.
ATTTTAATTAAGAGAAGTTGACAGGCCTACTAGTCCAATCGATTGTAAATTTATCTCCCAGATCCCAAGCAAGCAAGGGTTAAATTCGCTTGTCTCGGGTCAAACAAGGCCTAACAAGAAGATGCCGGCATTCCCTATCCGAGCGATATGTAGACGCTCGGAATCAATATATACCCAATCTACTGAATTCGATCAATTATAATTGATGCTCACTCGGCTCGTCGAGCCGGATTTGGCAATAGTGAATTCTAGCCTCGAATCCAATATTAAACGTTTCTGTAATTCCATACTGCATGTGTCTCCACTAAATACCACACCTCAACCCGCAGAAGGGAATCCATCCTGTCGAGTTCGGAAAGTTAAAATTCATGATGCGCCACAGAACCAACGACGAACGCTGGCGTTCGAATCCACACGTGCGTGCACTGTGATATCGTGCCATACAAATGCAGTGACCATCTTCCAACGGTTCTAGCCTGCATGAGTCCAATTTTCACGCATATATTATTCTATCAAAATTCTAGAATCTCCGTTGTTTGAAGGTGGGAAAACACTGACATATTATTCCGAAACTACGAGTATACATACGGAGTCCAAATCGGCGTCAAAGAACGCAGTTATACCATGCCCTTGCGCCAGAAATCGAATTTGGAAATTTCCCTTCTCGTCACTGTTTACACACCAATGCATAACTACAGCCGATCTCGAGACCTCGATTGCCTCGTCGAAGTAAATATTGTCTCGTCGCCACGAGGAACTCCTCCCCCTGTAGTGTTGTGTGCATGAAGTGAAGCGAGCAATAATTTCCTGTTGTGCATCAGGTTATGCGAGAAAGAGCATAGTCCATGCGAAGCGAGTGATTCTGCCCTGCCCTTGCAGCTGAAACCGATGGTCTTTCTCTGCCAGACCATTCTCAATCGGGCAGGTTCCGTCGCAGGACAGCCTCAAAAAAAGCCTAGAGCCATACCGTTGTGTTCGCTTTCTTCGACCTAATGTCTTCCTTGGGTATCTCGAGGTCCCTGAGAATCACCCGCAACTCTAAAACTTGCTGCCTGCAGCAAGCCAACGTTAGGAGAATAGACATAGTCGTCGCGTCGTTGTTTGAACGAGTTTACGGCGCCTCATGGAATTTTTTCGAATTTGCGTGACTTGACTGGCAGTATTCGAATAACCTGGTTGTGGGGAGACAAAGATTTGAATCATAACCGAACATTGTCTCGTCATGTCTTCGGCGAGCAGGTATTTTATTTCGTCTGGCGTCTGATACTGCAATGTAGTCTAAAAGATATGCACTAGTCGAAGTTGCCTTGCCGCTGCATAGGTTCTTAGTAAACACGCCGCAATCTGACTGTTTTCTTAAAACCTATGCGGTGTCCCGCACCTTTCGCCTTTGGAAGAAACCCGCATTTTTATTTCTGAATTCGACATGGAGGATAACCGCTAAACATTTACACGCAACAAGAAATCCGAATCTGAAAGCCGTCGCGGCTTTCTTACATCACCATCATGTGGCCCTCCATAATCCTCGCTCCACCATCGGTCATGCTGGCATGGCCCCGACCAAATACCGAAAATCCGGAGAACCAGGGGTTCAAGATACTAGCGTGGGAAATACCTTTGATTATAATAACAATATCTATCGTTGGACTACGACTTTATGCGAAGCGAATATATACAAAGCATGGATTAGGACGGGAGGATTGGTTGATTGTGGCATCAACTGTAAGGCATCATATCGAGAATACGGAAAGTTTGATGTCGCTAACAAAAAATTCTTAGATATTGGTAACTGTCATGGTTATAATGCAGTGCCTGTCGGTGCAATATAAATTGGTGAGTGGAATCTACCGCCCGAAAAAAAAGAAACCAAGTTAAATTTCAAGATCTTTTCTCATATCTATTGAATATTAGGGATTGCACCTTTATGACTTCGCACCTCTGGCGGAAGAAAACCTAAAGCCTGCTCGTCAGGTAAGCCGAATCTACCACCATTTATCGAATAATATAGAGCGCTAATCTAAAATTATATTTAGCTTGCGTTTGCCATGGAAATCGTATTTACAATCGGAATCAATCTTACAAAGCTTTCAATCCTCACCTTTTATCTTCGTTTATTTCCCGTCGGCGTAGTATCCATACATCTCCATCGACTGATATACGTGGGAATGGGTGTTACAATCCTTGCCATGGTTGGTAGCTTGGTCGCAGCGATATTTCAATGTAGCCCAATCCAGCATTTCTGGATCTACGACATGGAAGGATACTGCTATCCGACTTATCCTCTACATATTTCGACCGCTATCATCAACAGTATCACGGACGTTTACTGCGTTATCGTTCCTCTTGGCGAGATCTTTGGCCTTACCAGAATTGACAAGCGTGGTAAATATGTCATCATTACCTGTTTTTCTCTTGGTGCAATGTAAGTGTAGACCTTCCATTGTCGATATCATCCCGTGATGCTAATATAATATAGTGTATGTTTCGCTGGAGTTGTTAGAATATACTGGACGAAGGTGATGTTCCATGACGATCCATATGATTGGACTTGTAAGTAGTTACGACATCGCTTCGAGATTTAATCAGACGGAATCGGCTAACTAGTTATTAAGGGGACATTGTGGGTCTATATATTGCTACTGCTTTAGAATACACTATCGGGATCATAACCGCGTCTATCCCTGCCTGCCGCCCTCTCTTCACAAAATCTGCGGTTAGAGTCAACCGCGACATTGAATCAGATTCTCAACAAAAACGAAGATCCGCCGCACGAAAGAAGCGCCGAACCGGAGCGGAGATTCCGCCTTCGCTGGAATTTGTAACGACTGCGTTGAAAGAAAAGAGATACGACGATTCTATAACGCCGTTGACTGCACATTCAGAACAGTGGAATGATATCAAGTTGGTCGAATCGCCGTGTCTCACACCAGGCCGAAGAACGCCGAGATTTACTCGATGGATATGATTTTATGAAATACATTTTCTTATGGTATATATGATAGGGTCTTTTTGGGTGGTAACCCATCTATTTTTAAGTTTTTAAGCGTCAATTTTACGGGTTCCCTTTTATTTTATTTTTATTTTATCACTAGCGGGGCGTCCATGACTTTGTTGGGCCTAGGCATATTCGAAAAACCGAAGTTTTTTATTTCTTCGGATGCACATATAACTATTTAGGTACATACATATATATAAAATATCATTCAACTAGGAAGGTTAAGATTCAATAAATATTAAATTCGACTAATTTGTCCTTATATTCCTTCTACAAGAATCTATCGTAGTGGATGTATACGTAACTCGGACATGATAGTAATCTTTGATAACAGTATAAGGACGATGTCGGTACGCAGCTTAGATATCAGGCGCTCAACCCCTTCCACAACGGAAGTTACGGTTTGATTTGGTTTTTCTGGTCGTTTATGTACAAAGGATCTCGAAATTCTCTGTCTTTTCGAGGGGCAGGTGTTGTCTCGCATTCAAGACACTCTATTCCTGAACGTGCAACGCTTCGCAACCCTCGAGTATTAAATCTTCTGACCTATTAGCACACATACGGAAGCTGGGAGATTGGGAACTCTTAAGATCAGTAAGGCAGACTGATATACGAGAATGACTCAGTGTCAAGATCCCTTATTCGCTAGATAGAGAGCTGAGGTGGAAATGTTATGCGGCTTGGCTGTGTGGCTAGTGCAACACACAAATTCCAACACTTTAACTCACCCAAAACGGTAAGTTGCTGCTCCTCGTCGATTTCCGACCCATGATGATCATGAAAATTAATTTGTGTAACAAAATTTAAACAAAGCCGATCTCTGGGCCAGCCGACTGCCAATCCAAGACTTATTTAGGTATATTTAGGAAGAATGAGGAAGATCTAAGCATCCTACCGAATATAAAAGATTGCGCATTAAATTGTACACTCTCACAGATGAAATCTCGTGGATAAGAGCTTACCATGTATACCACGCTTTGAATTAGGGTATCCTTAATTTCGATACTATAAAAGTTTCCAAAGAAAGTTAGTTGAGGTGGATATTCCGCGCTTTTAGATGAATATACTTAGGTCGTCCCATGGGCTCCTTGCTCGATGCTACACACATGTTTTTGACTGCAGCAGTCTCTTAGATGTGAAGAATGTTTGATCGATGATTTAACGATGTAAATCTCAAAATATTCATCGAAAAAGTTGAGTTCATCCGATCTTTTACAGATCTTTAACTGATGGTGACATTGATCAATTGTTTAGTTGAGATGATCCGGGGTGCCATTTGTCATCACCTATATCTTGTCCACGGTAAAGGTTTTGACAACTCGCATTTTCTGAATGTTTTTCTAACTCTTCTCTATTTTCTAACTCGAATGCTTCTAGATGTATAAATTTTAAACATTTCTAATTATTTCGGAGTAATTTGAGAGTTACAGAGCTCCTTCCTTACACCCTATTTTTCTTTTTCTTTTTTATATTCACACATATCCTTCGTATATTTACTGGCACCGGTCTACTCTATAGATTTCCTCGCTTCTTTTATTCTTCTTTTACTCAAGATGTTTTGTGAATTCTGGAGACGAGTTAAATACTCGATCAAACTTGACGTTAAAAACGATGCTGCTACTCCAAAATCAATCTTGACTTACCCGAATGCGTCTGTTGGCGCCTGGTGGAACGATCCTGCGCTTCGGCCGCTTAACTTCCGTGTCGGAATCCTTTTTCTTGCTGCGGTCGCTAACGGATACAGTAGCAGTTTGATTACTGGCCTCATGATTATACAGTCTTGTGAGTAATACATGTTTGTTTAATCTCTAGTTTTGCTTTGAGAAGCATCCCGGATGCTGATTTAGCTTACAGGGCGGATGTTATTTGGTATAACTATCGACCACTATAACCCTAAATTAATCAGCTTCACAATCGCGGCGTTGTTTTTCGGCGGTATACCATTCTTTATAGCTGCCTCATACATCAGTGACAGACTGGGTCGGCGTTTCTGCCTCTGCATTGGCATCTGGATTATGCTCGTCGGTTCCATCGCCCAGTGTGTAGCAAAAGGAATGGAAGCCTTCGTTGTCTGCCGCGTCATCATTGGGATGGGGCTGGCTTTCAATCAGATTTCAGCACCCACCCTCGTCATCGAAACAACCCACCCGCGACACAGAGAAGAAATGATCGTGCTGTACAACGTGTTTTGGTATTTTGGGGCCGCCCTCGCCGCTATAGCTTCTTTGGTGGCCTTGAAAAGCTATGCTGCCGATGATTGGGGCTGGCGAATCCCATGTATCGTGCAGGTTGTGATCCCGTTTATACAACTAATCACCTTTCCCCTGGTTCTGGAAAGCCCCCGTTATCTAGTCGCTGCTGGTCGTCGTATAGCTGCGAAGACGATGCTTTATAAATACCACTCAGCTATACGACGCAAGGATAGCCAGGTCGTAGATCCGCTGGTTGAAGAGGAAATTAGAAGAATGAGCCATGCCATCACTCAAGAAAGAAACCTCCTTGCAGCGAAAAAGGCAGCGAATCCAAACTACTCAGTATGGCGTGAATTTTTGAGTGGGAATCGGAATCGCCACCGAACATTTATCTGCGTTATCGTTGGAATTATGATTCAATTGACTGGAAACGGCAAGTGTTGTCCCAAAAAGCTTTACGTATTTCTCAGAATACTGATTAATAGTGATATAGGTGTTATTAGCTTCTATTTATTCCCGATGCTAAACTCTGTTGGTGTCTCGAGTCACCTGATAGCCGCCGCGATCAATGTTGGTCTCCAGTTTTACAACCTCTTTTGGGGCAGTATGGGGGCATACTTTTCTTTGAAATACGGACGTCGGGCTCTTTGGCTTACTTCCGCCATTGGGATGTTTTTAAGCATAATCGGGCTGGGTGCATCAGCGCCTACTTATCTAGGCGAATTTCATGATACTGGTAGAAAGAGTATAGTGTATGGGACTATTCAATATTTGCAAAGGATCTATATCAAAATCCTTCTCATCCATGAACAGATGTAATTGCCAATCAACTTATTAATTATAATACATACATAGTTTTTAATTTTATATTAGTGAATATTTGAAATAAAAGTATAGAGAAAAAGGTTTTTATTTTATTATAATAAATTATATTATTTTTAATATTATTAATATTATTGTTATTATTATTATTATTACTTTATTTATTGTTTTTATTGTTCCTGATTATGGACCTAATTTATTTACTAGATTTTATAATTGTTGGTATAGTAGGTTTAGAGCTTGTATCCGGGTCCCATTTGCGTGCCCATTTTTTGTGTTGCCCATACAAAAAATGGCGCCATTCGACAAAATTGTTGCATTTTTATATGGGGACAACACACGAACCGGGCACAAACGGGTACCCGTTTGCAAGGTCTGAGTAGGTTATACCATAGACTACCAAGAAGAGCAGCCTGGGGCCACTAGTGGCCTCCGGCGTGCTCGGATTGAAATGCCAAGCATTCTAATTAACTTTTGTGACGTAACCCCCTGCAATGTCTATAACTTCCTTGGCGAGCAACTTGGGTGCTCTAGTAACCAAATCTAGTGCAGGCACAAGCACATTTGGTTACCCCTTTACCAGCCACTTGGTTGGGTACCGACCAAACTCTGACCTGCAAACCAGCAGCACCAGCGAGCCGACCAACCGGCCAACAAACGACGACGATACATGTACCATGCTACGGCACTTGGGATCCCCTGGTCTAATATAATAATCGATTTGATACGACCGCAGGCTCAAACTCGGATATCTTGGTCGTCTTAAGAAACAAAACCTTAATCCACATTGGTGGGTTCGTAGTCGTCTACCTCCATTGCTTCTCCCACCTCCTGATCCTCTAGATGGGAGTCTTTGAGGTGAGACCGGAACGCATCAAAGGTGCGGCAAATGCTGCTGCTTCTTCCCACCAGAACCCTTGCCATCTCCGGATTGGATCCCAATAAAATACTCGGACCTGTTACATGTATTTTTGTTGGGTTCAGGATCAAACTGAGGACAAGGCTTTGCCAGAAAAAGCTTAAAACTTCATCCACAGGGGCGCAAGCCTTAGAAAACTCCATCTAATTTTCTCACCGCTGTTTTGGGTTTAGGAGAAATCTGTTCTTTCCTGAAAATATTTTTTGTTTTCCTAGCAAGTGCTCCGCTTTTTTAGTCTGGCTTTCCCAAAATCGCGCTCTTTGATCCACTTGAGAGTCAGCTCTTTGCTATTTGGTAAAGCTCCGTTCCGTTCTTCAAAGGGCAGAATTCCAGACTCATCAAGAAGCAACACACTTCTCCGACAAATTTGAGAGTATTAGGAAACATGATACTTGGGCATATGAAAGATGCTAAGAACGAGAAAACCACTCTTCCAATGCTCCCTCGCTTGACCCGTCCTTGATTCTTCGCACGGAACTAAGCCTATTCGTCCGACATCCCAGCCTTGCGGCGTCTAAGCCTTTGAGGGGAAAGTGTTGAAACGAACCTGAGGCCGTCAACCAAAGTTTGAACTAAGTTACATGTGCTGGACGCGATTCTCAGTTGTGAGGTCGCGCCTGTATACATGCATCTAATTAATATGAAAATTTTACACGTATACGTAGAAGTATTCGAGGTCTCTTCTAGAGTCTTTTTTTAGCTAAGCACGCCGTAAAAATATACTTGCCCGATATTCACGATAATTTGAAATATAAATAATTGAGTGTCAAGCCTGATTGAATAACTCTTTTCTCAGTATCATATCATCTCCACAAGCATTTATAAATCCACATATCTACTTCTAAACTATTATTCTGGCCGGTCCAGTAATATCCCCATTACTTTAATCTATTAGATCAATCGAGGCGAGACCCCACGTTTATCATCATCTTCTACCAAATTCACAGACGAACGATTAATTTGCAATTGCAAGGTTAAATTCTCTTTTCTTAAACACCTCTACTAAACTTTATAAACATGAAGCTCTCTACCGGCGTCATCACCATTGCCTTCCTTGTTTCCTCTGCACTAGCAGTGCCCCACATGCTAGTCGAGCGAGGAGGTGGCAATGGAACTGTCAAAGCAGATCTCGACATCACCAGAGATAAATACATCAAATTCCACTCTGACGCCAAACCGGAAATCATTAACTTCTTGAAAACAGTCGATGAATCCGTATTCACCAAAATAAGCGACATGATGAAGCAAATCACAGCAAACCCCAAACTCCACGCCACATTGGAACCCAAGCTCGAGGAAATCAACAAGCAACTCCTCAGCGGCAAGTTGCCAAAAATTGACAAGCGAGCTACACCCTCCCAGGGACAGGATTTCGGAGTCACGCAAGCAAAATATATTGAAATGAATGCTAGCAAACCAGATCTGGTCGCATTCTTGAAGACTGTTCCTGAGGCTGTGTTTACCAAGATTGGGGATATGATGAAGCGGATTTCGGCGAATCCGTCATTGGGACCGATTCTGAACCCAAAGATTAACGAGATTAATAAAAAGCTTCTCAGCAAGCAGATGCCTGATATTACTCATCTTTAAATTCCTTATATATCTAGGCTATATACGAAATGGGACTTGTATTAACTGATTAAAAGGGCGAAATATGTACAATTGGTAGGCTAAGGTTATAACAGACCCTCATTTTCATAGGCAGAATACCCGTACCAGTTTGGACGCGTACTCAACGACTGTACTACATCTTTGCATATCTCTATTTAAGTTTTAATAAGAAGTACTCATTTCTACAAATTATTTCCCTTGTGTTTAAAACGCTTATAATCACACGATTGGTATTAACGGTTCGGAGTTTTTACCAAATATATGGCAGAGTTGTTTTTTTCCCCCGACCGTGGATATTCGATTATGTGCTTTTTCATACTTTTGATGATGATTTAAGAACGCGTTTCGTAATTTGCAAAAACTGACTCAACACTTTGGCTGTTCCAATGAACAAATGCCGCTGGTAAGAGGCGCCGGAGTTCGCCATATTAGAAAACCGTATATTATCTCGTTATTGACGACCTTCTACACACAGTAATCACTCATCTAAGAACAATAAGTAAAAATGGCTGAGCGCTTGACATTGGTTGCCTTGGCACAGGTGCGGATTTGAATTTCTCGTTGAGGTATATGTTCATGTCATTATAGGCGGCTCGTAGTTGTCGATTGGGTTTTGGTTTGTTGAAGGTGTCCGATAGGTCGCAAGGGTCTAACATATTTTGGTACGGATCGGCTGTGTGTTTGTCCTTGATATCGGTATTCCTATCGAAGGTCTCCAAGAGAATCTCGAATGTACCGTAGATGTTGTCCAAGCACGGGGTTTTGCCATACCAGTGATATTCGTCTATCGTAAGGGTGCTAGTTCGTCGAGGTGGTATGATATATTTGTGTTCGGTGTCTGATTCTTCGGGTGTGTTCACGTCGAGGCTCATTTCTTCGTCTGTTGCTTCTCTAAGGGTAATTTTTCCGCTAATGATTCCAAGGGTGTCGCCAAGGTGTGTGATTTTCGTGGGGGAGTAATTGTTGGTTCGATAGTGGAAGTAATGGTTTCGAATTTTGGAACACTACTTCGTCAGCGGAGAATGGAGTTTCTAAGGGTCTGTGTGACATTGGTGGGTAGATGGTAAATTAGGTTTTGAGGTTGTCCTGTCTGTAAGGTGGGGGGTTGTTGGGTGTTAATGATGGCTTCTCGGATTCGCTGAAATACAGATTCGAATTGGTCAGGTTGATTAACTGTGACATTTGAGGTTTCTATCAGGTTCTTGTTCAGGTTCGAACTCTTCGTAGTCGGGATATCTATCTTCATATTGCGTTTCCTCGCGGTCTCGTTGCTCGTGTCGTTCATGTGGTATTTTCATTGTCAGTACTGTCAGTAGATATGGGTTACCAGCCATGGATACCGGCCACGGTGGCTATCCTGAATCAAGAGTTCCGCCAGAACCACAAAGTCTGGGTTCTCGGACACTGAAATATTTGCATACTTGTGATGTATATAACAAGACCATCGAACTGTCGTTACGGCGAATGCAGACAATATTATACGATTGCACACAAATCTTGACAAGTACAAGATTACCCCAACACATGAAAATCACGCGCACATAAAAAATGCAGAAATTTAAACATATTAAATCTTCTCATAACCCCGTCCTGAATCCCGCCAGCCTCAAGCGCAGCGGTAACAGTAATATCGGCGGCAATGGCGCCATTCGCAGCAATTGCAGCGCTAGTCTTAGTGACAAGCCACCAATCAGGGGGCCATCAAAGAGGACGGCACCAGCAATGACTATATACTTAATTCTTCAATTCCATCTTCGCGCCAATGATTGACTAAACAACGCAAGTATAGCTAGGTGGCGAGACATTGATGTTGACGATCCCACAAGCTCCGCCGCAGTATCCCTCTGGATATTGGATAAGACATGGTCCTCCTTTCAAATTGCAACATAGTGGCGTGGTGAATGGTGGGAAACCCCACAGTTTGCAATTACCGCTGCAGCACATTTCCGGGTGGTTAAGGTCGCACTGCGCAAGGAATGAACTGCAGGTTGCTGTTACCGTGGCTGCCAGAGAAACTGTAATAGTTGTGGGAGGAGGGGCCGGGGCTGTACTTGTTGAAGCGGTGACGACACATGAGCACGCGCTTGAGTATCGGACACTGCCTAAACACGGGGATGCGTAGGCCGGGATGGTCTTAGAGGAAATGACGTCGTTCCGTCGAAGGTTAATATCGCGACGTTTGCCTGCAGCCGCCGACGAGGGAACATACGTTGTACTAGTGGATGTTGTATCTGTAACCGTAAAAGTACTAGGACGAGTCAGCGATGGAGTCAAAAAGCATCAAAATTGCGTTACGTTGATGACCCAACAGGTAACTGATATTCTTGAAACCGCGAAATAATGACATTTATGGACTGCTGGTTCTTGGTGAGGAACTGGGATCGCACACCTTTGTGGTAGAGTGACTATGGTCAAGAGGAAAGCGGCGCAATCAACGGCACCATGCCTAGTAGGAAATGCCGACGCAATGACAGCTAAATACAGTCAGAATTCTAGAAATATAGACGGTCCTAGATGATGATGATGATGATGACGATGATGATGACGATGATGACAATGTTGTTGTCAAGGTAAAAGTTGGTGCTACTGCAGGGACGCTATGTAGCGCCAGTAAAATAGGAAGCGAGAGCTTCATCATCGTTTGGAGTAATTTAGATGGCAAAACCCAAAGTATTGTTGAGAGAGTAGAAGATTGTAGCAAGCTCGAAAGCACAATTACTATGCCTACACTGACATTGGGAAGAAAAAATTTAAAAAAGCCCAAAATTGTGCTTCCAATGACAAGAGCGGTAGAGAGCCTTTCATATTATTTAAGATTCTTCTTGAATCTACCCGCTACGCGTCGCATATTAACAAAAGATTTGAACGGAGATATTTCTTTCAAGGATGCCTCAGCCTTGGAATTTGGTGTCTAGCTCACTCAGCATTTCCTCTAGCCGAGGGAATGGCACATATTCTTCTTCTATAACTAAATTGTGATACAATTGAGAAGCGGAGTTTACCGCGGCCCGGTCGTGGATGTGCCACAGTAATTTGGCCGAGAACAGGCAGTACGTTTTGGGTGTGTTTGCTTCTGCGTATTCGATCGGAGCTGGCAATATCTTCGAGTCAATAGAATGTCTATAAAGAACAAAATTGAGGTATAGCAATCAAAGGAACCTTTGAGTGATGGCACCGAGCGAACATGATTTCCGGATTCGAGTGACGAAGATGATTTTTTAACAAAGATTTCACGATATCTGACGGGCGCCGTCGCCTTGCATGCTCCCAGTATAATGTATATACAGAACAGACCTACGTGGACATCTATAAAAGTAAGCTCTAGGTCGGCACAGATGTTAGATCTATCAACAATAATTAGCCACAGCTAATCGGGGCCCCATCTTGTGGGGTGTCAAAGCTTCCGGGTTCCCAGAGTCAAGGTAATTTAATCGTTCCAAGGTTTTACAGGGTTTTCAGCTTATTCAAGCCATGCAGACGATACAGGTTGTTCAAGTTGTTTAAGTCAGACCGCCCAACAAAGATTACAAACCTAGCCTTCCTTTACCTATCTTCAATTCTTTCAAAAGCATAAATGGAATCGTACGAAAATATAACATTTTATGCGTATACTTAAGTATCGCGAAAATGGCAATGAAATTAAACTACATTTTATCAGAGCGCGCACAACCATCCACTTCCTTAATATTGAATATCACTAATGACTTCCGCCATTTACAGGACAAAGCCAAAGATGGTTGGCACACAAACAATAACTATTGATGCCGCGCAACATTCTCTTGTTAGTACGGCTGAATTCAGTGTCAAGGCCGAGAACGTCTTCGAAGAGCGATTTGGAAGGAATCAAGATTCAATTCAAAGATCGCTGTTCTGTACAGCTCCTCGCTATTTACCGCCAATGCATATCTCGCAATCACCAATTCAACATATAAAATCCTACTTGGAGCCCTCGAAACTTCCCCTTCAATTTTACTCAGAACCTACGTAACTGTCCTACGACCCCCCGCTATCAACTCACATGGTATTAACGACGGACAAGCGCTTGCTTTATGAGAATTCTGGAGTTGATCTTCTAACAGGATCCAAAGATGCGGATGAAAAGAGAAGAAGGAATGTGGAGGCATCCGCGAGGTTCCGCCGAAGAAAGAAGGAACGTGAATCGGAAATGATAGTCAAGATCGAGCACTTATTACAGCGCGTAGAACAGCTCGAGGAGGTAAATTTCGAACTACATCGTCGAAATTGTTACCTTGAAAACATAAATCAACTCCCACAATGCTAGATATTGCCTTGGGAACGGATACGAGAACCGGGGGATCTATAGAGTGGAATACTTTGGGCCTCCAAATTATCATTGCGTTTTTGCGAGCAAAATCATCTATCACCTCCCTCCAACTTTTTGATGGGTTTCGGCTTCCTTCGTTTTTCACACCTTTACTTCGACTGATTTTTCTTTCAATATATTAATATATTTCGCTATGCTAGCCATATTTGTATTTATTTCAACAAATGGGCATTTCATATTGCGATTGTAAATAAGTATAAATCCAGATACATCTGCGGAGAAGACTTGATACATGCTGTTTTGGAGAGCGATTAAAAAAGCGGGGCTGGTAGGCTGAGCTGTAGCGTCGAAGAAAACAAATTTTATGCAAAGACGGGTTAGTTTTATTGGTATTACGAGGCTACGCACAGTTGTGATTCGCTCTGCCGTCGAAAAAGTATTCATCTCCGACGCGGTGACCCAGGTCTCCTGTTTTATAGTATCTTTCTGCATCGAATGCTTCGCGTGTAGCAACTTCGTTACCGATATAACATATAAAGTAGTATAATTTTATAATTTTAACAATAGACTTCAAAATCTGTTAAATAGTAGCTTTTAGAGTCGTCGAGAATTAACAAGCGATAGACGACTTTAGTGCAAGATGTTGTATATTAATTAAAATGTATAATCTAGTTTACACCTGTTTTATTATTTATTTAGCTGTTCTTTATAGTTGTAAGCACTTAGTTATTCGGTAAACTAGCCTTTGTATACTAATACTTCAGATAATATTGAGTTGTTAAAATAATAAATAGCGGTATTGCCCAGCCTTGAGCATTAATACTTATAATAGGCGTTACGTATTTTTAATTATTAGGCTGTATTAGTTTCATTTTATTATGGAATTCAGCACTATAATGATTTTTGTATTTGAAATAATACTTATAGCAAAGCTAGTTTTATTGAAGTTGTAGATATTATTATTAGAGCTTGTATCCGGGTCCCATTTGCGTGCCCATTTTTTGTGTTGCCCATACAAAAAATGGCGTCATTGGACAAAATTGTTGCATTTTTATATGGGGACAACACACGAACCGGGCACAAACGGGTACCGTTTGCAATAGAGTGCGACATGGGGCGGGTTGGGTTGGTTTCTAGAGGGTCGAAACTAGAGTGCGACATGGGGCGGGTTGGGTTGGTTTCTAGATGGTCGAAACCACCCACAGGTCGGTTTTTAGATGGTCGAAACCACCCACGGGTCGGTTTTTAGATAGTAGAAACCATTTATAGGTTGGTTTTTAAATAGTCAAAACTATTTATAGGTTGGTTTTTCTTTAAAAAAAAAAACTAAGGACGGGTTTAAAAATTATTGAAATTACAAAAAACTGTTTTACTAAAAAATTATAAAGTTATAAAAAAAAACAATTATATCTAAATTATACTGGTTTATATATAGATCCAAATGTTTTTTGTATAGACCTATATGTAGAGTAATACTTTCACTTTTATTATTTAAATCAAAAATTAAAAAATTTAAAATATTAAATTAAGAATTTCTGAAGTAATTATAAAAAAATAAAAAAAAAATTAATTATATTAAATTATTTTAGTTTGGAAGTTTATAATTATGTTTAAATTTTATTTTTTGTTATTGAGTATATTCTGAATAAATGTTATTATTTTTAACATTAAGGTTTTATTTTTTAATAATGCTAAATTCTTAATTTTTATATTTTTTGTTATTTTTTCAAAGTGTAATTCTAATTTATAAAAGTTTTTTGTAATTATAATGGCTTTAATCATTTTAATATATAAGTGGGATTTTTTTTAAATTATAATATTTCTAGTTTAGCTAAAAATCTGTTTTATATTAATAGAAGTAATTTGTGTATTGAATATATTTTGTACTATTTATGATAATATAGGATATTTTTATTTATATACTTTTTATTAATTAATTAATAACAAATCTGTTTTAATTTAATAAAAAAATTAAAATTAAAATTAAAACTATTTTATATATAGAGTAATGATAAGTAGAAATACCATTTTTAAATTTATTATTAATTGATTAACATAAAGTTTAGTTTTGTTTAAATTTTCATTATCTTCTATCAATTCAAAGCAACTAATAACTTGGTAATTTAATTTAGAAAAAAAAATATTGTAGAACTCTTCATCTAAATTAAATAAATAAAAATAAAAAAGTTTTTGAAAACTTTTAAATTGTTTAATAATATTACCCAAAATTTCTTTATATACATAATTTTTCTTATAATATTATAAAAAGTTGTTATAATATTTAACTTTAAAATTCTTACTCTAATCTTCTAAAATATAAAGGGATAATTTAATTTATAGATTAAGAATAGTATTAAATAGCGTTTAAAATCGGGGCGGGAAAAATCGAGTCGGGACGGGGAATTCCCCGGCTTTAGCCGGGAAAAAAAATATGAAAATGACTTTCCCCGAGTCGGAATATTTCTCGGGTCGGGGTAAAATTTTTTGAATTTTTTTCGGTGGGTAAAATTACGACGTACACGTATATACGACGTACACGTATATAGTACGACGTATACGTATATATAATGTATACGACGTATGTGTATATACAATGTATATGATGTATGCGTATATAGTACGATATATGCGTATATAGTATGACATATGTGTATATAGTACGACGCATATGATATATATTGTATATATGGAGGTGTGTTTGGCTATATTTTCGACAAAATGTTTTCAAAAAGAATGCAAGATTAAAAAAACTTTTCAAAATCCAAAATTTTTTGAAAACTTTTGAATTTTTAAAAAAAAATCAATCAATTCGTATTTTTTGTCTATAAACGGTTTAGCGGTTAATTTTATTTAATTAAATTTAATTTAAAAACTTGCTAAAAAATTACTAGTGGTTTTAGTGTGTTTCAAGATCTTCCACACCTAATTTTAAATTGTGGTCATAAAAAAATGGAAAAAATTAAATTAAAAAAATTAAAATTAAAATTAAAAAAAATTAATTAAAATTCAATTTTATTTTTTTTTATTTTTTTTATTAAATTTTAATTTTAATTATATAATAAAAATTTTGGTGATCACGTGATTTGATTACATAATCTGATAAATTCTTATCGATAAACAAAAAATTGTTAATTTTTGGGTAGAATTATGTGATAGCTTATTTACGTGGCTTTTTTTAAATTGTTAGTATGTGTTTATAAAATGTGTTGTTATAACGGGGAAAACCCGCCTCGAACTGGGAAAAAAACTGGGATTGAGTTGAGGGGTAATAAAAATTTGTATTGGGGTATTTTTTTGATTTGGGGAAGTATCGGCTTTTTTTTTTCTTGGTAAAAAACCCAGGTTGGGGAGGGGTAAATTGATTCTCTGATTTAAAAAATTTTTCTAAGCTCGTTCCTCGCTATCCCCGGTATATTTTAAACGCTGGTATTAAAATTATATAATTTGCTTTTTTTATTATTAGTTCTATTATAATGTTTATTTAATTTTTTTTTATAGTGTAAAAGAAAATCTTTAAATAGTTTTTTTTAATTATCGGATATTAGTTTGATTTTTTGGATATATTTTTTTAAATAATTAAATAGTTTATTATAAATATATTAAATATTACATATCTTAGGCTATTTTGATTTAAAGAGAATATTTATGAATTTGTAAAAGGGTTGAAAAATCCTAATTATAAATTAAATATGTTTAAGTTTTTTTTTAGTAAGAATATAATAGCTCCAATTTTTATTTCCTGGTAACCAAATTTAATCCTTAATAATAAAGGTTAAATGCATGAAACAAATTAATATTAGCAAAATGGAGTTCCAGTAAATTAGTATATCTAAAAATAATCTGATAATCAAAATTGGTTTAGTTGTATTAACCTTTTTTTATAATTATTTTTAAACTTTAAGTTTGAATTGGATAAATTTAAATTATTTAAGGTAATTTAATAAAATTATAATTGCCTAATAAAATATTTAAATTTAAAATTATAATAATTATACCCTCTTTAGTTATTTTTTATTATAAAAAATTAATATTACTTTATAAATAAAGAACTTATTATAGTGAGTAATTAATAAAATATAAGTAGTAAATTTTTTAATTTATTTAATTCTTTAACACAAAGTAATTCTTGATTAAAGTTAAAAAGAAAGTCTTTAATACTATTGATAAAAATATTTATAATTAATTAAATAATATAAATAATGTAAGATAAATAGTTTTGCTTATTATTTTAAATAGGGGAAAGCTTAGTTACTATATCTACTAAATTCTTATTTAATTACCAAATTTTATTTTTATCAAAATCACTATCAATATTTAATAGTTTATAGTTTTCAAAATATTAAATAAATTTTTTAGTTATTATTTTATTATTACTAGCATTATCAGTGGTAATAGTGTATAACCTATCTATTAAATTATAAATTTTGATAATATTAGTAATGATTTTAGCAATATAAGAACTGGTATGCTTTTTAGTTAAATACTTAAACCCAATTAATATTTTTTATAAATTTTAAGCATCATTAATTTAAAAGGTCATAATAACAATAAATGTTATTTTATTTAGAAAGGTCCAAATATTTAATAAAAAAGATATTTTTTAATCTATTAAAATCCTTTTTTTAAAAATATCTATAATATTTTTTAGCTAATTTTTAAGTATAATTTTTAATAAATATTCTAATTCTTCTAAAATAGTCTATTGAGTTTAAGAGATTTATAGTATTTTTTTATTTAAATTTTATTAAAAACTTTTGTAAAAAGGTTTGTTGCTAGATTGNATGTCGAACTCTAATTTACTAGTCCACAAGACCATACTACTATAAAAATTAAAAGCATATCCAGATACTAGTATTAATTTTTGAAAAATATTTTCAAATTTAAAATACATAGCCTAGTTTATATTACTAGTACTATAAAATATACTCAAAATATTATTTTTATTTATTGTTGAAATAAAATATTTAATATAATTTTTATATATATCTGCTAGATATTAATAGACTTATTAAAAAGCTTTTTAGTGATTTTCTTTTAGTATAAAAACATATTAACCCAATTTATACATTATATATAATAAATTAAATTAATTTTTTATAATAATATACATAAGGCTCATCAGCAAAAAATTTAACTGCTTGAGAGGATGTTTACTGGTGTTAAGAGGTTGTAGGGGTTGTGTGGAGGTTAATCTTAGACGTTTAGAGGCTGGTATTTTATTAAAAGTTCTTTTTACTTTTTAGAACTAAATTGATAGCGAAAGGTATTATTAAGAGTATGAGAAGAAAATATCTGAAATTTTTAAAATATTTTTGAAAAAATTTGAAATTAATTAGATTTATATAAGTATATATAGTTTTAATTATTGATTATTATATTCTTTCTTTTTTATAAAAAAATCTTATTATATAATACCTTTTTTTTTAAGATTAGTAGTAGATGTTAGGAATTTATTTGGGATTTCCCATAATTTATTTATTATTTAATTAATTAATAAGATACTTTTTTTTTTTTTTTAAAAAAAAATTCATTTTTGTAAGTTATTTATCAGATTAATTTTATATTAAAAATATGATTGAATTTAAAAAAAAAAAAAAAATTCTATTATAATCTATTAAAAGACTACTATAGTCTTTTCTTATACCCTTACCATTAACAGATTTTTTTAAATTTTTTCTCTAAAAAACGTATCGACTAACTTTTTACCCTATATTCTAATTTTTTTTTTAATTTTTTTATTCTANTATATTAAAAATATGATTGAATTTAAAAAAAAAAAAAAAAATTCTATTATAATCTATTAAAAGACTACTATAGTCTTTTCTTATACCCTTACCATTAACAGATTTTTTTAAATTTTTTCTCTAAAAAACGTATCGACTAACTTTTTACCCTATATTCTAAT
This sequence comes from Dactylellina drechsleri, assembly GCA_036971345.1. NCBI lineage: Eukaryota > Fungi > Ascomycota > Orbiliomycetes > Orbiliales > Orbiliaceae > Dactylellina > Dactylellina drechsleri. Next base: position 83,472 of record JAJTUB010000091.1, read on the forward strand.
TTTTTTTTTAATTTTTTTATTCTAGTTTCTTACTACTTTTTTAATATTCTCCTATAAATATCTATTAATTATTCTAATCTGATTAACTTTTTCTTACTACTAGTACTACTAGTTTTATTAAATTTAATTAAATATTTCTACTAACTAAAAATAAATTATTACCTTAGAAAGTCTAATAAAAAATTATATAAATATAATATAATTAAATTATAATAATTCTACCTTAAATTATAATCCAAATATTATCCAATTATATTTATAAACTATTAATTAATATAACTCTTCTATATAAAAAATATTTAGTACTATTTATTAACTTAATATAATTCTTTATTAGCCACAGATAAATTAAAACTGTTTTATTATTTTTTATAATTATAAAAATATCCAAATCAACCAAAGTTATAATTAATAGATTTATTTTAATATTAAAGAATTTTATTAAGTTGGTGCTATTTATTTTTAGATTTCTAAAATCTTTATATAAATAATTTGTATTATTTTAAATAAAAGTGAAATTTATAATATTATCTAAATAAAATATTTGAATTTTGATGTAAATAGAGGTTGAAGTTGTACCTAAAGCTTTTAATAAATTTAAAATAATAATAGAAGTAGAAATATTAACAGTTAATTTATTAAAAACAACTATAAAAATAAGTTAACAAACTTTTAATATCTAGTTATAAATAAAAGAATATTTATAATTATTAATTATCTTTTATAATTTCTTCTTATTTGTTTTCTTTTTAGTTTTTGTAAGTTCTGCTTTTTTCTGTTTTGCTTTTAAGTAAAAACTCCTGAAGTTTCTTATAAGATTGTTATTGAAATAGATATGATTATTTAAAATAATATATTCTAAAGTAGTTCTTATGTTTTTTTTATATTTTTTGAATATATTTTGAATAATTCTTTTCAAACTAATAAAAACTGACTTTACTGAATTGTTATTAATTAGTTTCGGATTTTTAGTATTAACCTAATCATCTATAAGTATTGTACTCTTAGTAATATCGAAATAAGTCAATTTTATAATTTTAGAAATAAATCCTTTTTTTTATTTAATACTAAGATTTTTTTAGCTGGTTTATTTTTATTGGCTATTGATATAGTGTAAAATATTGAATTTGTGGTTTGAAAGACTGGCAGAGTTTGTTGTACTATGTCCATCATCTTTTTTCTTATTTTTTTCAAAAAGTCCAGCACTTCCATTTTTGCTATCTTTATTATTTTTTTTATTTTTTTTATCTTTTTTATTATTGTTAACTAATATTAGATTTATAAAATCTGCTAATTCTATGATTTAATAAGTCAGTTTTTTAACTTAAATAATAACTAAATAATTGGTGATGGCTTACCAATTATTATTTAAAATAAAATTTCTAAATCTTAATTAGTTTGTATACATAAGTTAGTGTTTTATAATAGATTTCCAATGTTTTATAGAAACTTATTATTTAAATTAATTTTAAAAATTATTTTATCTTTTAATTTAAAATAAGTATAATTAAAATTATCCAAATCAAAACTAGTAATAATTTTTATACTAACAATTTTATTATATTTTTTATTTAAATATAATTTATTAATAGATGTTGAAAGTTTCTTATAAGGTATTAATTTTTATTTTTTGATTTTTAGAAGGATTATTCCTTGATTATACTGTTAATTTTGGAGATTCCCACAGTTTTATTATTTTTTATAATCATTATGCTGAGATCAATTTTTTTAATTTAAAAACTGTTAGCTGATTTTTGATGTTTTATTATTTATTATTTC
>JAJTUB010000092.1:0-15359 GCA_036971345.1 Dactylellina drechsleri
GAGTTGTAAGCCATTACAATTTTTATAGTTTTTATAATTTTATATAGACTAAGTTACCTTACTTTTAATTTATCTAATAGTTAATAAATTTGAATATATTTTTTATTTAACATAATTTGTTATTTTAATTTAAAAACTAGTGTTAAACTTTATTTCTTATTAGTATATTTAATTTAATTATTTTATATTTATATAATCTTAAATTAATATAACTTATAATATAATTTTAATTTTTAAATCTTCTTTTTTACTATTAAAATATTATTAAATCTTTTAAAAACTATTAAAGCTTTAAAATAATAAATATTTTATATATAAAAAGGTATTATCTTAATAATTACTTATATAATATTATTATATGTAAATTAGGTTAGTAATAGTAATTTTATTTAGTTATTTTATATATAATTATAATAATTATATAAATACTATTTTAATATAATATTAACTTTTTTAATTTATTTATTTATTTTTGGATAATATGTTGTAAAAGGTTATGGCTCCATACTGATTATTTTATATATAGTAGTTATAAATTTATTAATAAATTATTTACTTTAATTAAAGATAAATTCATTAAATATCCCTTTTCTAATCAGATATTATATATATAATTTAGTAAAAGTTTTAATTATTAATTTATTAATATATAATATAAAATAAAAGAATTTAATTAGTTAATTTATTATAACTAATATTATATTATAGCTTAGTAAAGTATTATTTAATAATAAATTTTTAAATTTTAGGAATTTCATAATAAAATTAAGGGATATACTGCTCCATACCTTTGACAGAAGTTTTATAAAAAGTAATTTACTTAATTTTAAAGTTTTAGATATCTTATTTCATTAGTATATATTATAGCTCAAAATAGAGTGCGACATGGGGCAGGTTGGGTTGGTTTCTAGATGGTCAAAACCACCCACAGATCAGTTTTTAGATAATTAAAACTATTTACAGGTTGGTTTTTAGATAGTAGAAATTATTTATAAATTAGTTTTTAGATAGTTGAAATTACCCACAAATTAGTTTTTCTTTAAAAAAAAAAACTAAGGATGGGTTTAAAAACCGTCAAAATTACAAAAAACCACCCCACCAAGAAATTGTAGAGTTATAAAAAAAAGTAATTATATCTAAATTATATCAATTTACACACAAATCCAAATGTTTTTTGTGTAAATCTATATATAGAATAACATTTTTATTTTTATTACTTAAATTAAAAACTGAAAAACTCAAAATATTAAATTGAGAATTTCCAAAATAATTATAAAAAAATAAAAAAAAAATTAATTATATCAAACTATCTTAGCTCAAAAATTTGTAATTGTGTTTAAATTTTGCTTTTTGCTATTAAATATGTTCTAAATAAATATTATTATTTTCAGTATCAAGGTTTTGTTTTTTAATAATACTAAATTCTTAGTCTCCATATCCTCTGCTGTTTTTTCAAAATATAACTCCAATTTATAAAAGCTTTTTATAATTATAATAACTTTAATTATTTTAACACACAAACAAAATTTTTTTTAAATTATAACATTTCTAGCTTAGCTAAAAACCTATTCTATATTAATAAAAACAATTTGTGTACTAAATATATTTCATACTATCTATAATAATATGGGATATCTCTATTCATACACCTTCTACTAATTAATTAGTAACAAATTTGTTTTAATCTAATAAAAAAATTAAAATTAAAATTAAAACTATTTTATATGTAAAATAATAATGAGTAAAAATATTATTTTTAAACTCACCACTAGTTGATTGATATAAAGTTTAGTTTTATTTAAATTTTCATTATTTTCCATTAATTTAAAGCAACTAGTAATTTGGTAATTTGGTTCAAAAAAGAAAATACCATAAAACTCTTCATCTAAGTTAAGTAAACAGGAACAAAAAAATTTTTAAAAATTTTTAAATTATTTAACAACATTACCCAAGATTTCTTTATATATATAATTCTTCTTATAATATTACAAAAAATCATCACAATATTCAACTTTAAAATTTTTACCCCAATCCTTTGAAGCATAGAGAAATAATTTAATCCGTAAATTAAAAATAATACCAAAATTATATAATTTACTTTTTTCATTATCAGTTCTACTATAATATTTATTTAATTTTTTTTTACAATGTAAAAAAAAATCTTTGAATAATTTTTTCCAATTATTAGATATTAATTTAATTCTTTAAATATACTTCTCTAAATGATTAAATAGTTTATTGTAAATATACCAAATATTATATATTCTAGGTTATTTCGATTCAAAAAAAATATTTATAAATTTATAAAAAAATTAAAAAATTTTAATTACAAATTAAATGTGCTTAAGTTTTTTTTTAATAGGAATATAATAGCTTTAATCCTCATTTCCTAATAATTGAATTTAATCCTTAATAACAGGGGTTAGGTGTATAAAATAAGTTAATATTAACAAAATAAAATTTTAACAAATTAGTATATCTAAAAATAATCTGACAACCAAAATTAATTTAATTATATCAATTTTTTTTTATAATTATTTTTGGACTTTAGGCTTGAGCTAGATGGATTTAAATTGTTTAAAATGATTTAATAAAGCCATAATCGCCTGATAAAGTATTTAAATTTAAAATTATAATAATTACATTCTCTTTAGTCATTTTTTATTATAAAAAATTAATATTATTTTATAAATAAAAAACTTATTATAATGAGTAATTGATAAAATATAGGTGGTAAATCTTTTAATTTATTTAATTCCTTGATATAAGATAGTTCTTAATTAAAATTAAAAAAAAAGCCTTTAATATTACTAATAAAAACATTTATAGCTAATTAAATAATATAAGTGATGTAAAATAAGTAGTTTTGTTTATTATCCTAAATAAAGGAGAGCTTAATTGCTATATTTGCTAGATTCTTGTTTAATTACTAGATTTTATCCTCATTAAAATTGCTATCAATATTTAATAGTTTATAATTTCCAAAATATTAAGTAAATTTTTTAGTTATTATTCTATTATTATTAATATTATTAATAATAATAGCGTATAATTTATCTATTAAATTATAAATTTTAATAATATTGATAATAATTTTAGCAATATAAAGATCAGTATGTTTTTCAGTTAAATACTCAAATTTAATTAATACTTTTTATAAATTTTAAGCATTATTAACCCAAAAAGTTATAATAGTAATAAATACCATTTTATTTAGAAAAGTCTAAACATTCAATAAAAGAGATACTTTTTAATTTACTAAAATCCTTTTTTTAAAAGTATTTATGATATTTTCTAACTAGTTTTTAAGTATAATTTTCAACTTCTTAGTAAACAGCATCTTAATACCCAATAACAACATGTTTAGAAGATCATGGAGCTATAGGTTATCAAAAAATCGAAACAAAACATTACTATTTATTATTAACTTAAAAAGCAACTGTTTATAGTTCTATTTTAAGAATTTCAGCTGTTTATCTTTCTAACAATTTAAATTTTAAATAAAATTAGATTTGTTTTATATATAAAATAACGTTAATCTGTTTATAGTATAATATGACTTACTGTATTGAGTTTAATAAATAAGGAGGTAATCAACTTTTATCCGGTTTTTTTTGATATCCACTTGCAACAACTAGATTCTAGATGTTTTTTCATAAACAATATCCTGTTATTGCTGTTATAAAAATATACAAGAGATATATTACAGATTAAGCACAAAATATGTGGTTTTTTTGTATATCTACAAATAACCTTTTCAAAATCTTACCAAATAGAAAAAGTTTTAAAAGATTTGAAATTTAAAATCCAATACAGCTTATCATCTCTACCTACTGCTTGCCAAATCTTAATCCAATTAGTTAACTACTACCAATTTTTAATTTTGTTTTTACTTTTAACCATAAAAATAATGAATTTATGGTTGGCTATCAGCTAGAGGTTGGTCAATAAATTAAAAATCATAAATTTAATTTAAAAAAATATATTTAATTTTTTTTCTAAAAAAATTAAATAAAATAAAAAAAGATTGTTACAAAAAAAAAAAAGGTTTTATTACAAAATTAGACTATTCTATTACTGTTACTAGTTTGGTTTAAGATAGTTTAAGTCAGTTTAATTTAGTTTGGTTTTTTTCACAATATTTATACATTATTTTACAAGTAGAGTAATATATAAAATAACTTTTTTTTTTTAATACAATTTTAAAAAATTAAAAATATAAAAAATAAGATTTGTTTATTTCAACTAAAATCTAAATTGTTTTTATCAAAAATATTAAAGCACCAATACACCATTTCCCAAATATACAAAAAAATCAAAATGTCAACTTTTTAATTTTAAACCTCTTAATTTGAATACCCCATATCATCATCATCATCACCTACAGATTTTTCAGTTTTATTTGTTGAATTTGTATCATTTTTGTTTGCATCATCTTTTTTATATTTTTTTTTAAAATCCTCCCACCAAGTTAAATATTGGCTTGCTTTCAATTATTTATTTTTTAAAAATTTTCCAGATATATTTATATTTAAAAGTTAACCGAAACTAGTTTTAAAAAAATTGCTTTTTTCAGTTAAATCAAATTTCTTTTTTTAAACTCACTCAACAGGTGACCAGTTTTTTTGGTCAAATTTTTTAATAGAGGTAAAATGATTTTCTTTGAAGGGAGGTGGTGAATTGTTGGAATTATTTTTTTTTTAGATGGTACAAGCTCCAATTATTTTATTTTGTAAGTTTTTGTTTGAATATTTTTTGGTCTATTTGTTGAGATTTGTTTTTTGGTTGGTGGTGTTGGATTTTTGAAATTTCGAGCTTTTTTTCAATCTTTGTTTGGCAGCAGATTTCTTTTTTGTAAATTTATTTTTAATATTTAATTTTACTTTATCTTATTTATTTTTTGACTCTCTAAACTTTTTTTGATGGGTGGTATTTGGAGAAGATGTATTGGATTTTTTTGGTGGTATTTTGAGTGTATGTGCTCTTTGTTATGGTTTTATTTAGTATAGTTGGTTTAGGTATAAAGAGATTTGGTTTTATTTAGGAAATTAGGTGTGTGGGGAAAGTGGGTCTATGAATAAATTAAAAAAAATGAAATCTAATTGTAAATTGCCCCTTTTTTATAAATTTAGGCAGGTTTCTTTTTCTTTTATTTTAATTGAAAATATTATGTATATTTATTTGAAATGGTTTTTTTATTATTATAAGTAGACTAATGTTATTTGTTTTATATACTTATTTTTGTGTTCTCTATACGAAAACACATTTTTAGTGTTATATATCAAAGAATAATAGGTTTCAAACAAGATATATGCAAGTTTATGCCAATAAAAACTTGCAGCACAGGATTTTGTAGTGCAGGATCTTACATTTAGTAAATAACCAACACCAACCATTTTAAATATAATATTTTGCATTTTTTGAACAAAGAGATCAGTTGTATTAATATATTGTTTATGGTATATTGTAACTTTAGGATCTAAAGTTGCCTGATGTTTGAATCAATTTAAATTTGTAATTTTATTATATAAGTGTAGTAGGGACCTATTTTTAATGTTTTAACCTTTAATTAAACCTAGTTTTAAAAATAATCTATTTAATAATTTATATAAAATTGAAACTTGTAAATTTATTTTATAGTTATATATTTTAAATATTAAAACCTCTCAAATACTAAAATAATTCCAAAAACAAAAATTATTGCCAAGCATAAGTTTGTTAAACCTGGAATGGTAGTTTTAATAAAGGGCAGAAAAGTTTCCAAAGTGGCGTTTTTTAGAAGGTTACAACGAAATAAGCCAGGAAGTAAGTTTATTATTAAACCATTATTTCACATATAGAATAATTCCTTTTTTTAACTAAATATAACAATTGTTTTCCAGGAAATTAAAAAAATGTAAAAATTTATTGATTTTCTGATACCCAAGTTTATTTTTGTTTGCTTATACCGTAAAATCATACAGGATTAAGTATATAACAGCAAAAACTTAAAATAAAAGCAAAATGCTTTGAAAATTGTGTAAAAAATCACAAAACATTTTATTATCAATTATTTTGAGTGTGAGTACCCCTTTTTCAATAAATATATCTATAATAAATACTAATTCTCCAATACACAGTGATAAACAAGTTCACAATCTACACAAATAAACAAACTATCATATATAAAGATAATAAATTGTATCATTATATCATATATACTTTGGTTTCCTAAGCTGATAACATTCAACCAGGCAGGTAATGTTTAATTTTTTGTGACAATATGTTTTTTAATTTACTTCTGTTTTTGTATTTACAATTTGTGGAGTTTAGTACTTAATGCTCTCAAAATCTGGTGCTTTTATTTTATTATATATTAATTTAATAATAAAATTATATACACAGGAAATTGCACTATTCAGATACTTAACAGCTCATTTTTATTAAAAAAATCTATGTGTTACTCTACATATAGACTAATACCAATAATCCCTATCAAAACCTAATTTCTTATCAATAAACAAAAAACCATCAATTTTTGGATAATTTTCAATTTAAATAAAAACCACCCAGCAATCCCCCATAACCCATATCAAACCACCCAGCAGTTCCCCACGACCCATATCAAACCACCCAGCAGTTCCCCACAACCCATATCAAACCACCCAGCAGTTCCCCATGACCCCTCTCAAACCGACCCAACCCGCTGGTTTCTGGGTTAAAACCAACCCATGTCGCACTCTAGCTCAAAATATAATAATAAATGTACATAGCATAACCAAGGAAGTAATAACTTCTTATAAATAACTTTATTATTTTAATTCATCTGAAGTACCCTGTGAGAAATATGTTATAAACATTTTTTAAAACTTTTTATTTTAGTTTTTTATAGTTTGGTATAATTAGTCTCTCCTTATAAAAAAAAAAACTGTCTTTTTTAAACTAGTATTCTTAGGTATATTCTATCTAGCTTTAATAAATATTATTAATTAGCTTCTATAACTACTTATTATAATAATATCTTATAACTATTAATTTATGAAATATCCTTACAGCTCCTAATATTATAATCTCACTTCTTATTATAGCTTTTTATAAGGTAGTGAGTAGTAATCCTTCTTTAAATAGTAGTAAAAGTAATAGGTTTTTCTTATTATAGTTTTAGTAATCATTATATTTTAAAAACATATTTATAGTTATATTTTCAGATTCTAATTAATATATAATAGTAAAATCCATTTCAGCTAGCTTTTTAGTTTACTTAGCCTACCTAAAATTTAATTTTTTTAAAATTTGGAAATATACTAAGCTTTTATAATCACTAAAAATAATTATAGTAAATTAGCATCTTTTAAACTATAATAACTATTTATATAGGGCCTTAACAATAACTAACATCTCCTAATTAAACATTAGGTAGTTTTTTTCTGCTAATATCATTTTTTAATTATAAAAGACTACCAGGTGCTAATAATAGTTTTTATAAAATTATAAGAAGTACATGCCTATAGCATAACTAAATGTATCAGTTTTGATTATTATTAGCAGTTTTAGTTAGAAGTATTTTAGTATTTCCTCAGTTTATTTTAAGAAAAGTTTTACTAACTTTTTAAAAACTTTTACTAGTACCCTCTTCCAGACCTATAGAACATTTTTCTTTATAAGATTTATTAATAAAATAATAATAGTAGCATATTTAAATATAAATTTTTTATAAAAGTTTACAAATTTTATAAATTTCTATAGTATCTTAATATTTTGTAGTATAAATTATTTTAAGATTACTTTAATCTTTTCATAAGCTATTATTAAACCTAGTATCAAGATGATAAACCCCAAGAATTCCATTTTATTTTAATAAAATAAGTATTTCTCTAATTTTAAGAAGAGGTTTACAGATCTTAGTTTTCTTAAAATTTCTCTTATTTTTTTAATATAACTTAAAATATTTTATAAGTATACAAAAATATTATCTAAATAAGCATTTATGTTAATATTTAAAAAGTCATATAAAACCTTATTAATTAATATTTAAAAGATTACTAAAGTATTTATTAATCCAAATAGTATTACCAAATACTTATAAAAATTATATTTAATTTTAAACATAATCTTCTATTTGTCTTCTATTATTATTCTTATTAAGTAATACACTCTACATAAATCTAGCTTAGTAAATATTATAGTATCTTATAACCCCTCAAACATATCATCAATATTAGGTAGCGGGTAATGGTTCTTAATAGTAATACTATTCAAGCCTTTATAGTCCACACATAATCATAAACTCCCATCTTTTTTTTTAATAAATAAAATAAGCGCCTCAGCAAATAACATAAAAAATTATATAAATCCCTTACATAACATATTATCAATATACTCACACAATACCTTATCCTCTAATTCTGATAATTTATAAAATACTTAAAACAGCAACTCACAACCTTTTATAAAAAATAACATATAATCCTATAATTTATATTCTAATAATTATTCTACTACCTTTAAATTAAATAATTACTAATACTCCTTATACTCTAGAAATACTAAGTCAAGTAACCTCAAAAATTTACTTAAATAAATAAGGCCTAAAACTTTAATTCTATCTTTAAGCTATTCCATCCAGTCCTATTTATTTATTATTTTAATTATAATAACGGTTATTGTGCCTATACATGTAAATACTAGCTATTTCTTGACCCAATCTATTTATAAATTATACCTTTTGAGCCAGTTTAGACCTAATATTATATCAAAAAATCTTATTTTGATAATATTAAAATTTAATTTTTCTAAGTAATCCTTTATTCTTATAAATATCTTATTAGTAATCCTCGTAACCCCTCATGACAATATAAACTAGCTGTTAATTAATTTTAAAAGAATAAGCCTAGGGAACTTTAGTGATAGTATGTGATATTTTAAGATTATATCTTAAGATATAAAATAAGAAAATACTTCTGAATTAAATATAGCTTTTATTATTATATTATTCCTTCTCTAATATAAGATTATATTAAAGATTATATATATTAATACCTGTTGTAGGAGTTTATAGCCCCTCACTACAGCAACCATCATTACATCCAATATATATAACCCTTAAGTAAGGGATAGTTAAGTTTTTCCTATTTTTAGTTTTTTGCCTTACATATTACCTTAGCTTCCCTTGCCTCCTTCTCCAGGTCCTTTTTTAACTTGTTACATTCTCTCTTCCAATAGCCTACTTTTTTATAATAGTAGTATTTGGTTCTCTTTTTTATAAATTTAATTACATCTAGTTCCATAGCATCAAGATCTTTTTTTGGAAAATTAATAATAAGTAGTAAAATATACTAAGTAACACCTCCTAATTTCTTTAATAATTTATACAGTCTTTCTACATTTATGGTATATTGTACCATAACTGCTAAAGTACTAAGTCATCTCAACTTAATGGCCTATATAGTAGTTAGTCTCTTTTGAACTTTAAATTTTAATTTATAAAAGTAAATATAAATAAAAATATTTTTATATTAAATTAATAACTTAATTACTAGTATATAAAAATATATCATATAATCAAATATTTTTTTATTTTAACAAAATATTAAAAAAGTTATTAAAATTTATTCTTTTTAATTTATTATTTTAAACTAAATTTTTATTATTATTATTAATTAAATCCAATTATTTAATTTTTCAGATTTTTCCTCACTAAGGTTTTTTACAATCTTACAACATTTTATAAAAAAAGCTAACCAGTCAGATATAATTTCCCTAAATAAAAAAAAAATATAATTAATTTTAAATTTTTTAATTATAAAAATCTTATTATTAGTATTAAAATATAATTATATATTAATAATCTACTTCTTTATTATATTTTTCTTGTTATTAAAAGTTTCCAGTATTTTAGATATCTTGGCTAAAATTATTAAAATGTGATTAGGGGTAGCATTAATTTCCCAACATTCTTTTAACTATACTTGCACCTTTAATTTATTAATAAGTTAATAAATTTTATTAATAAATAATAAATAATTCTAAGACCTTATATAAGTTAGCATAATAATATAGAAAATAATATTCATTTTTAAAAATAATTTTTTTAATATCATTCTTACTTCCTTATTTATAAGATTTTGGTTAAGTATGCTATTAAATTACATAAAAAAAGTTAGTATATTTATATAAAATAGTACTTATAATCCTAAATTGCCTATAAATATTTAAAATAATATTTATTCTTGACCTATAACAAAACCTAGATAACTAATAAATTCTAATTTTATAAAATAAATAAAATACTAATTATTAACAAGCATATAAATAAGTAAATAACTGGATAAAATATCAGAATTTATTTTTAGAGATTTTTTGTAATAACTTATAAGTATAAAAATAATTAGATTACTATAAATAGTAGATAATTAGATTATTTAATATTAATTTTACTAGTACTGATATAAAATTCTTATATACAGTTCTTCTATAACTATTCAAATTTATAAAATTTTGGTATATCTTATGATATTTTAGTAAACTTCATACCTACTGGATACTTGCCTGCCAGATCAAGGAGGTGTTGACCGTATAGTATTCTGCACCACCAGTCGTGAGGCCACGGCACATATCGACGTGAACCGTGACAAATATAGACAAAAGTAATATAACAGTTAAAATAAATATAAATAATTTTATTATTAAAAACTCCAATCATCAAGAGTATTAGATACCTATAAAAACAAATCAATTATATTTTTAGATATTATTTATAAAATATATCTTTATTTTAGGCTGTATCCTCAATTTACTAATAATTTTCAAAGTAAAATCTATTTAAAATTAATAATTTCGAATCTAAATATTAAAATAATAATTTAATTAGTATATAATATTTTTAGAAAATAACTAAACTAGTAATACTATTACTTTAGAATAGTTAATTAAGATATTTTTACCAAAAATTAATACTAATAACATATCTACAATACAATTACTAGTAATTAATAATTATAACTCACATATAATAAATAAATTTATATCTAAATACTATTTTAATAATGTATATTTTTTATTTTTGCTTATTTATACCTCTCATATCACCCAGCTTTTAGATCTAAAATATTTTTCAATATTAAAAATAGTATACAAGCAGTAATTTAAAAACTTTATTACTTTAATAGATACCACCCAAATAAATAAGATATTATTTTTTAAATTCTATACTAAAATATATATAATTAACTTTACAAAAAAAAATATAATTATAAAATAGAAAGTAACTGGGCTTTACCTTTGCAATCACAACAAAGCATTACAAAATTGTTAGATAATAACCCAGTAATTATATACACCTCCCTTAAAACAAAATAATAATATTACTAGAGTGCGACATGGGTTGGTTTTAACCCAGAAACCAGCGGGTTGGGTCGGTTTGAGAGGGGTCATGGGGAACCGCTGGGTGGTTTGATATGGGTCGTGGGGAATTGGACCCACCAAACTATACCCAACACCCCTTGACGACCCACCAAAATTTTTTTTTTAATGGTTTTTTTGGGTTATAAATTTAATTAAAAATTGTAATTTTAATTATTTTTAGTAATTTATTACTATTTTTAGTAAATTTGTTATTATTTTTAGTAAATTGGTTTCTTGGCGGTGCAATTTTTATTAAAATTTATGGTTTTTAAAATTGTGTTGGGTTTTTTTTTTTAAAAAAAATTAACCCGTGGGTGGTTTCTACCATCTAAAAATTAAACTGTGGGTGGTTTTGACCATCTAAAAACCAAACCGTGGGTGGTTTCGACCCTCTAGAAACCAACCCAACCCGCCCCATGTCGCACTCTAAATATTACTACCTTAATAAAAAGTCTAGATATCAACTATATACTTAAATCATCTATCCAAAATCTTTTTATACAATTGGCGGTTTACAAAATTAACAAAAATTTTAATAAATATATAATTAAAAATACCATGCTACAACAAAAAATTGTCACAGACCTACGGTCTGGACAGCACGATTACCTGTACTCTGTACTACGCTATATCATTCCCAGCTCTGCTTACTGCATTTCCTATATATAGCTTTATTTATATGTACCTATGTTTGCCTATCCAAATTCAAACCCTTATTATATAAAAGTTATTTGTTATATAATTTGCTCACAAGCTTGCACAATAGATGGAACAAGTAGATAAATAACAAACACTACTTATCAGGCTTGTATGATTATAATATGAATAAAGTAAGTATGCGATTATTTATATTTATATAAAGCACCATTATATATATAAGATTATTGTTAGGACTAATAAATAGTTCTTACTTTTTATCAGTCAACTCAAATATAATATAAACTTATAGTTTATTATAACCTTTATTATTATTATATATTTTATATATTATTCTTTAATATTTTGCAGTATATATACTTTTAGATTTGAGAATTTAAATATCTTAGAATAAGAGATTAATATTTAATTAAATAAATTTAATTAAAATATAATACTTTGACCAATCTTATTTAAACCTAAAAAAGAAGTATATATATGTTGATAATAGAATTTGATCCTAAAAATTTTATTGTAGCAGAATATAAAATAATAGATAATAAAAAAAATTATATACTTTTTTATAATATATTCTCATATTTTAGTTGATTTATTACTTATTGAATTAACTAGATCAATAAATACTTTAGAAAATAATTAAGAGAAGTATTATTTTTATTAAAATTAGAATTAACTATAAATTTATTAAACAGAAAAAACAATATTTTTTGGAAAAATAATAAATTATATATTAATATTAATATTTAAGTTAACAAAAAACTAATTATATTAATAAAAAAATTTAAGGACAAATTTATAAACATTATATTTACAAATAATTCTAAATATTCAAGAAATTTAGAAGTTGTAATATAAATATTAAAATAAATTATAATAGCTATTTATATTTATACTAGAATTTACATAATAGTTAAAAAATATATTCTTATAAATAAAAATAAAAATTTTAGATTATTAGAACCAAATTAACTAGAATTATTCTACAAAAATAAAATATACTTTAAATTTATTTTTAAAAATAAAAACAAAGGATGTTAATTTTTATCAGAAGATTTTGATAAGGATTTTAATAATAATAATTCGATTTTTAATAGTAATGATAAATTTATTTATTATAGAAATAATTAACAAAATATTTTCTATAATAATATTAAATTATTAGAATTTATTAAATTTGGAAAATTTTTTATAAAATTTGATTAATTTTTTAAATAGCTTAGTAATATTTTTTATTTTTAACCAAAAAACTTTTTTAATAATAAATATAAAATTTACTATGTATTTTTTTTTTTTTGAAGGAATTACTTTTAATATCTATAATATTTATTATGAAAAATATGATGAAAGTATTTCTTACTAATGATGCTATGAAATTCTTAATATTATTTTAATTTTTATTAATTATGCTGCTTTTACCAAATTTTTTAGATAGATTTATGAATATAAAAATAAGTAAGAAAAAGTTCTCTATAAATTTCATAAATTTTAATAGAAAGGATTAGTAAGAAGTTATTTTTAAAAACTTAATTAATATATCTTTTTTATAGATTATAATAATGAATAATTATTTTATTATACTAAAGAAGGACTTAAACCTTAATAGAGATAAGAGATTAATTATATGATAAAAAACTATTAATAAAAAATTTATATATAAGGAAATATAATTTTTTATTATTAAACTTAATAATACCTTCTATAAAGATAACAAAACTAATATAATATAATTCAGAATACTAGGATAATCTAATCCTAAAAATTAATAAATTTATTAAAACAATTAATCTTATAATAAAATAAAATATCAGAATATTTATAAATTTAACTAAAAATAATTAAGATTTAATAATAAGTCTTAAAACTAATGGTAATAAAATAGTCAAGGATGGACTTTTAAAATTATTTATGGACTAGTTTTTATGGAGCTAGGAGTTATTTAGAATTAATATAAATTATAATATAATAAACTTTTAAAATTTAATAAATTTGTTTGTTTTAAATGTAATAAGGAAGGATATATAGCCAGAAATTATAAACAAAATTAATCTTAAAAAGAATGGTAACCCAAACAAGTTTATATTATAAATTACAAAAAATTATACAAACAATACAAAATTTATAATAAATTTGAATATGAAAATAAATATTAAGGATTTAAACCAAAATAAAAACTTAATAGAATTTTTAATATTACCATCAATCAAACCATTTTTGAAAAAGATTCCCTTAAAACTACTTTCTAATAAATTTATAATACCATAAATAATTTTTAAATTAATTAGTAAACCACTATTTAATTTAAAGAATCTATTAAAAAAATTAGTAAATAAAAGTTATATTTTTAGATCAAAACACTTCTGGAATATTAGATATAGAATAAAAATATGTTATATTATTAAAATGATTTAATTTACTTATTATCAAAGAATATTACTGGATTTGGAATAATCCTCCTCCAGAACAACACTTATGATATATTCAAAATTTAACTAATGATTTAAAATAAGAATATTAATACTAAGAAAAAATTTAAAACTAATTCATTTTTAAAAATCCTAAATCTTATTAATTTAAAATTTATTTTAAAAAATAATTTTAAGTTACTTATAATAAGAAAGAATTATAAGATATTTCAAACTATAACTCTTATAAAGAAATATTTACAAAAAAAAATAAATTAATTAAATAATACCTAGAAGGATAATACAATCAATATTCTAAACTAAGAAAAAATAATAAATTTTACAAATATAAAGATTTAAAAATACAAACCTTTAAAACATACTCTATAGAATGTGGAAATTGAAGATATTACTTATATAGAACTTATAAATTATATAAATCTAAAAATATTTGTATTTTTTGTATAGATAATATTCCTATAAAAGGATTCTGTTTTGTAGAATAATTTTGATAAAATTTTTATAAATTTTATTAATATGCTACTTATTTTATTATGATTATTAAATATAATACAGAACTTGCTAGAGATTTTAATAATTATTAGAATATTATTAAAAAAGAAGAAATTTTTACAGAGAAATTAAGACTAATAATTATTTAATCTAAATAATATAATAATATTATAAAATGCATAATGTGTAGATAAAGACCTAGATATATATTATATACTAGATATTTTATTATATGTGAATATTAGAGTTCGACATGGGGCGGGTTGGGTCGGTTTCTGGATTTTAGAAACCACCCACGGGTTGGTTTTTTTTTTTTTGAAAAACCAAAAACCGACCCAAAAACCATGAAAACGATGTAAAACCGCACCGCCAAGAAACCGTTTTAAATTAAATCACGTGACCACC
>JAJTUB010000092.1:16715-45908 GCA_036971345.1 Dactylellina drechsleri
AACCCATGGCGAACTCTAGTGAATATTATATATAAGAATAAATAACTTATACTGGAAATTAATTATAAAACTAGATAATTATTAAAAAATATAAAAAAGAAAGATTTTATTAGATTTTGAATATTTTATTAAGAATATATTTACCTTTTAAAGCTTTGATTAGCGTTTAAAAAAACCCCGAAAACCACAACAAAAAATTTCTTGGCAAAATTTTCAAAAGCATTTAAAATCTTAATTGTTAATTAAAAAAAATTAAAAAAATTATTTCTTATTTATAAAAACGTTAAAGAATCTTGCATTAAAATTTTAGAAATTTTCATAAAGAATTCATAAAGTTAAAAAAACGGTACCGTGTTTCACCCCCTGGTTTTTCCTCGGATTCCTCGGAAGTTTTTATTCCCTAGCTTTGATAATATTTTTGAAATAATAAGAAAAATTATATTATTTTGTTATCTAATTTTTACCTAGCTTACCTAAATACCAATATATTAATTATAAATTACTAATAGATAAAGAAATTATTTTAAATATTATAAATATAGTTGATAAATCTTTAAATTAAGAAAACTTTAGATTTTAATATATTCTAAATAATTTAGTTTAAGTTTTGTTAAAAAAAATCTAATAAAATATTTAATAGAATTATTAAATAATATTTTAATATTTTTTATATAATTAATGGAAACTTTATTAAAGTTCTTGCTAATAGTAAAGTAGAAACTACTTATATCTTAAAAAATTATATTAAAAAATATATATTACCTATATCTCTTAAATTAATATACTATAATGTTATAGCCTTTGGAGGAAGCTTTTTAGGAATAATTAAATATAAAACCACTATTACCTTTATTATTAATAATTATTTTGAGAAAAGAATAGTTAACATCTTTAATCTCAAAAATAATAACTTTATCTTAGGATATAACTGATTATAAGATTATAATCCAGAAATTAGCTTCTAATTATAAACTATTAGATTTACTAGATATAATTATCAGATTATTTAAAAACACTTCAGACCTAAATTTTAAGAAAAAAAAATATACCTACAATTAATAGAATATTTTTCTAATAAAAAAATTTATTATTAATTTTAAAATAAGTTTAATACTTTTAAACATATATAAATCAAAGTTAAAGATATCTATAAGACTATTAAAAAAATTATCAAAAATATTATTACTAAAATCCCCAAATGGATTTTTAAATAAATTAAGATTTTTGAGAAGCTACCTAACAAAAACACTTTACCTCAACTTAATAAGTTTATTTATAAAATATTATTTAAAGAAAATATTATACCAAAATTCATACTTATTTATGCATGTATTTAAGAAGAGTTTGAAGTATTGTGAGAATATTTTAAAAAAAACTTATACAAAGGATATATTCGATTTTTTTTAATTTCTAATAAAATATTTTATTTTATTTGTACTCAAGAAGAATGGTAAATTATAAATATGTATTGATTATTAAAATCTTAATAATATTATTATAAAAAATCAAATTAAATTACTGTTTATTTTTGAATTCTTAGATTGATTATAAGGAGTTAAATGATTTATTAAATTAGATATGTCAGGACGCACTATATCCATGCGACCTGGTAAAATGCAAGATTATTAGATCTTACGGATCTAATAGATATATACCGTATATATACGTGATATCAGCTAACGCGGCCTGACAAGATATTATAATTAGATATTACAATTTATAAATTATATTTAAAGATATTTGGAAGACTGCCTTCAGATGTAGATATAGATTATTTAAATATATAGTTATGTTTATAAGATTAATTAATGTTCTAGTATCTTTTCACACTTTTATAAATTATGTTTTTAAGGAGTATATTGACAAAATATATATTATTTATTTAGATAATATATTAATATACAGCTATAATTTAAAAAAATATTATAAATATATTATATTTATTCTAGAAGTATTTAATAAATATAACTTTAAGGTTTAATTTGAAAAAATAGAATTTAAAGTTACTAAATATAAATTTTTCGGAGTTATTGTTATGATTAATGGAATTTGAATAAATTTAAAAAAAATTTAAATTATTTAAGATTAGTTACTGCTTGAAATAGTTAAAAATATTTAATCTTTTTTAAAATTATGTAATTATTATTGATGATTTATTAAATAATATAGCTATATATTAGTAGTTTTGATAGAGCTTATTAAAATAAGAACTAAATTTAATATAACCTTTAGTTAAATTAATGTTTTTATTATATTGAAATAATTATTTCTCTTAGTATCTATACTTAGATTATATGATTCGAAATTATTTATTAAAATTGAAATTGATGTTTTAGATGCTGTATTAGGTGTATGCTTATGTTAATTATATTTTAATAATAAATAATACTTTATTGTATACCTATCTTATAAATTTGATACTATAAAATTTAGATATCTAATTTATGATAAAGAATTTATAACAATTGTTTATGTTTGTAAAATATAGAAAGTATATTTATAAATTAAAAAACCTTTTATTGTATACTCTAATTATAAGAATTTTTTTTTTTTTTTTTATTATTAAAAAATTTAGTAAATAATAAGTCTGCTGGTAAAAACTCCTTAGTAAATATGAAATAAAGATTATACACTACAAAAATAAAAAAAATTTAGGAGTAGATGTTATTAGTAAAAGACTTGATTTTATGAAAGGAGTATAATTAAATAAAGGAGCAATTCTCCAAGAAAAATTCTTTAAAAATATTATAATTAACTGAATTTTCAATATTATTTTTTATATATTTGATAATTAATTCATTTAGGAATTGAAAGAGAGTTATAAATAATATCTAATAATTACTTAAATCTTATTTAATGATTTGAATGTACTTGAATATTTTATTATTAAATATGGAATTATCCTTTTTAGAGATTTTTATTATATTTTTATTAAAAATTTTTAATAGAAATTTATTAAGTAATATTATGATATATTAGTTTATAAATATTTAAAAGTTAAACAAATTTAAGAATTTTTAATTAAGAATTATTTTTAGTTTTAGATATAATAGTATATTAAATAATATATTAAGACTTGTAATATGTATTATAGAAATAAATTTAATTAATATTTATTTTATGAAAAATTATAATTTTATAATATACTATTAGTATTTTTTTAAGTTATTATTTATAACTTTATCTAAGGAATGCTGAAATTTCAAAATCTATTTATTAATATTATTTATAACAAAGTACTAGTTATTGTTTGCAAATTTAGTAAAGTAGTGATTTTAGAATTATGGAATTTTAAATGGTCTACAGAAGAATTTGAATAAGTCTACAATAAACAAATATTTAATTAATATGGTTTATAAATTAAGTATATCTGTGATAAAGATACCTTATTTTTTAGTAAATTTTGGAATTTGATTAGGAATTAGATTAAAACCAAAATGTCAGGACGTACTATGGCCACACGTACTGGACTAAAAGCAAGATAACTAGACTTCGGCGTCTAGTTGCCATATACCGTATATATACGTGATATCAGCTAACGCGGCCTGACACAAAATTAATATTATTAATAAAAGATATGCTTAAACAAATAAAATAACCGAACAAATCATTCAAACAATAAAAATATGGTTGCGCAATTTCTTGAATATTATATAAAATAATTAGATTAAGTTATTTCCTAGTTTTAAATTTATTTACAACACTTTTAAATATTCAATTATAAAGTATATTTTTTATAAAGTACTCAAAAAATAAAACTTAATAATAATATTTTTATCTTTAATATTAAAAAAAAAAATTTCCTAAGCAGACAAATATATTAAGAATATAAAGAATTTTTACAAAAACCTTCAAAAAGACCTTCAATTCATAACAAAACAAATATCATATTACTACAATCAAAAAAGAATAGAAATATTATTTTTGAAAGAAGGAGATAAAGCATATCTGCTTGTTAAATATATTAAACAAAAAAAACACCAGAGCAAAAAGTTTGATTATTAAAAATATAAATTTTTTATAATTATAAAAAAGTTTAGTAATAATACCTTTAAATTTGAAATTTCAGGACCTACATACATTTATTAATCATTTCACATCTCACTTTTAGAATCAGTCTCTAAAGATTTAAAAAAAAATTTAAATAACAAAGAACTAGAATTTGAAAATTATATAGAATATGAATTTAAAAAAATTTTAGATGAACTTAATAAAGAAAACAAATATTTTATTAAATAATCACTATTTTATGGATTATAAGACGATTTTTGGATTTTAGAAGACAATATATTTCTAGAAATTATTCAAATTTATTTTAGTTAGAAAACTATATTACTATTTATAAAACAAAAATATAGAAGGTTAAGGAAAAATTTAATTTTAAACTAAAAATATAAAAATTTAAAATAATCAAATTTAAAGAAATTTAAAATTAGCTTTATAATATTTTTTTTTAATTTTATAATATTTTAAATAATTTGATTTGTTTTTATTTGATTATTTTTAATAATTTTTTTATTTAATAAATTTTTTTTATAAATAATGGCCTTTAAATGTTTTATTTTTAGAATTTTTAACTTTTTCTTTTTTTAAATAATCTTAGTAAAAATCTTTATTATTTTTATCTGAAATTTTGATTGTTTGGTTTGTAGCTTAGTTTTTTTTTTTTTATTTTTTTTTTTTATTTAGTTGATGTTTTAGTTATTTTATTATAATAAGTTAATTAGATTTATCTTATTATTATGATAAGATATTTATAGGAATTAGTTATACAATTCTTCTGTTTATTTTGGGTATAGATTGAATAGCTTTAATAACCTGCCATGATAATATATAAGTAAGAATTCCCAGCACAATACTTATAAGGAAGAAAAGTGGGAATTTTAGATTTTTTAATACAATCAGCTAAGATATTTTGATGTTAATAAAAAAATCATTTATTCTTTTTTTAATAATATTTTATTAATATTTGTAATTGATTTTAGATATATATTAATTGTTCTTTTGTAAAAATGTTTTGAAATTTAAGTTTTTGAACTACTATTTTAATTTAACCACTATTCTTTTATATATTATTTATTTATGTTATTTTTATTTTACATAACCCATATAAATAAATATTCTATATAGAATGATAATCTACACTAAAAATATGCTTACCCTAGACACTAACTCTATAAAATAGTTTTGATTATACAAAATTCAACTTTTATTTAAATCTCTACTCTTATAAGAACAAAAGTCCATATAAAAATCATTTTCTATACAAAACCTATTCCTTAAAAGAAGAAGATAGTATTATAGATTTATAATCTAAATAATACAATTACTTGTACTCTATACTACACTATATTATTTCTAGTTTTGCTTGTTGTATTTCCTATATACAGCCCTATTTATATGTATTTATGTTTACCTATCCAAATTCAAACTCTTATTATACAAAAGTCATTTATTATATAACTTGCTCACAAGCTCACACAACAAATGGAATAAGTAGATGAGTAACAAGCACTATTCATCAAGCTTGCATGATTGTAATGTGAATAAAGCAAGTATGCGATCACTTACATTTATATAAAGCATCATTATATATATAAAACTATTGTTAGAACTAATAAATAGTTCTTATTTTTCATCAATCAACTCAAATACAATATAGATTTATAATTTATTATAATCTTTATTATTATTACATATTTTATATATCATTCTTTGATATCTCGCAGCATACATACTCCCAGATCTAAGAACCCAGGTATCTTAGAGTGAAAGATCAGTGTTTGGTTAGACGGACTTGACCAAAGTGTAACAAAAATACAAAACTTACAAGTTGAGTTAAAAACAATTCAACCAATAAAAAGATGAAAAATATATCAGAATCCGAATAAGTAATTTATCACTCTAACAGAAATAGTTTTGCAACAAAAATACAAACCCAAACTTACCATAGTAATAACAAACAAGGCAATATCTGACAAAAAAGATGATGTTTTAGTTGTTAAAGATGAGGCACCTTTACAACGATTGAGCTGTATACAGCCCAAAATAATAAAATATTCAAAGTACAAAAGCGATATGGACAATAAAATCAAATAAATTTATATATTTTTTGTATTTATAGCCCTCAGACTGACAGAACTGTTATTAATAATATATAATTTCGTTATTCGCGATGGTGGTGGCCACAACTAGGGGGTGGCCACATTCATACCACTCGACTTATCAAGTGCAGAGAATGTTAAATTTCTTATCAACCATGGTGCGCTCGTCAAATTAGCAGATAGCAAGGGTGAAACACCACTACATTGTTTCTTGGGAAGGTCTGGGCCATATCTCGTAAACCGGCGGCTGCGCACGGAATCTGGACCGTCAAATAGGGAAGTCATTGAGTTACTCGTAAAAGGGGGCGCTGAAATTAGGGCGGAAGATCACTCCGGCAAGACTCCACTCTTTCTAGCGGTACGGGAAGATCTGGAATTCTACCCCGAGCGCACGGAAACGTCGCTAATTCTATTCATGGAAAACCTACTACGTGCACGTTCCGTTGCTATCACGCAAGAAGATGGCATGAAGTTGGATCCAATACAAAACCAAACCCCGGCAATTGAACGGGCATTATTGCGAGAGCTAGGGTATCCTAGGCAGGTAGAACAACAGTTAAAACTATCGCAATATCCTATAGAAGAAAAACAGCCGATAAATCTGTCACGATACCCCGTAGGGGAAGACCTATCGCGATATACTACAGAAGAAAAACAGCTAGAAGATCTAGAGGAAGATTGGCCGGGAGAACTAGATGCACGATATTGGGTAGATGAACGAAGGTGGCGGGAAAAGCCGCAGAAAAAGCGGCCGCTAGAGACGCAATATCTTAAGGAACAATGGCAGAAAATGCAGGAAGAAAGACAAAGAAAACTAGAGGCACAATATCTTGCAGAAAGACTAAGAGAAAGCAGTATGTATTATATTGCAAGAGAACGAAACATGCAAATTCTCGTAGAACAACGGCTGGAAGAGCTAGAGAAAGAACAGCGGAGAAAGCCAGAGTATCCGAAGGAAAAAAAATTGCAGAAAGAGGAGGCACAAAATCCTAAGAAAGAGCAAGAGCAGAAAGAACTGCCCAGGCAAGAACTGGGGCAGGAGCGATGGAAAGAGCAAAGAGAATTAAAGCGGCAAATGGAATGGGAGCAGCGAAGAAAATCGATAGAAATAAGAGACATGCAGGAGGCAGCACTAATCTCGCAGGGAGGGACACTAGCGTGAGTGTGTTCATTCACGGTTACCAAATCGTCCAGTCAACTAACCTTTTTTTTTTTTTTGGTTTGCAGGGAAAATGGGGACTCCACTCCGCAAGACTGGCTTAGGGGTGTAGAAAAACTCCGCAACGTGTTACAGGGAGATATATCAGATGATAATAGAATTAAAATAGCAGTTATTGATAGTGGGGTTCATGACAATCACCCACAGACGCCACTCATCCGAGATTATAAAGATTTCACTGGTACAGGAAAACCGGGAGTTAGGCTCGATAAGACGAGCCACGGGTCCACCGGAGTCGATCTAATAGCTCAAGTCGCTCCAGATGCTGACATATATATCGCCCGTGTATTCGAAGAAAAACATTCTAAAGAAGGCACACAAGATTTTATCGCCGAGGTACGCTCGCTACTATATATCAGCACAAAACCCAAGTAACAGCCCTTTCTCACCTAATCTCCATTTTATATAGGCGGTTCGACACGCACAAGAGGTCTGGAAGGTGGATATTATAACACTGGCTTGTGGATTCGAAAATTGGCACGAGACTATGGAATCAACAATCCGCGATGTTTCTAATAAAGGAGTTCTCATATTCGCGGCGGCTTCAAATGAAGGAAATACACAGAATATTTTATTTCCAGCCTGGCTATACGAACATGCTGTGGTATTTTGTATGTTTGCCAGTGATGGTATGGGTAAAGCAAAAAATAAGTTTAATCCTGCACCTATTCGATACAATCACAACTATGCCTTCCTCGGCGAGAACGTGCCGGTTTCTTCACATCCGACAAAGAAGACACAGAATGGCACTTCCTATGCAACATTCATCGGTGCTGCCGTTGCGGCGCTTATTCTTGACTTCGCTCATCAAGAAGGAGTCAACATTAGGAATGAACGCAAACTGAAGAGATTTGCTGGGATGTTCGCTATTTTCAAGATAATGGCGGAAGGGGGGAAAGACGGCGACTACGAGTGTGTCGTCCCGTGGAAGTTGATGGGCGTACCACCAGCATCAAGGGATAAAGATACACTCAGAACGATAATACGCGAGACAATATCAGTAACTCTTGACAGAGTTCGAGGCTGACTTGATTTTAGGTCTAAAGCTTTATATAAGTCATATATATTGATTTTTGGAGGGATATGTGGGTCAATTAAAGATTTTTTCGAGACTTTGGATCCCTGCTCCAGAATCCCTCATATGAGCCTATAAAAAAACTACTATTAGTTCAGTAGTAGCTCAGAATGGAATCATCGCTGTGCCCCCCCAAAAAAACAGTCTCAAATAAACAGAGCTCAATTAGCGTAAAGTTTCTTGAAATTCCAACAGGCACTCAAAAAAAAAAAAAAACCATCGAGTTTTGGGCATCCAAGTCGCTTATCTCCCGCTAGTCAAAACCAGCGAATCAGATATTTTTGATCCGTTGGCGGCTTGCAGGGGACACCCAGGTACAAGCAAAGCTTGAGTACAAGGGCCAATCCCTTTTACATGCAAGCTCGCGGAGTTCCATCCACTAATCTTCGCAGATAAGTGCCTAACCAGGATTCCGGATAGCGAGCTCCAGATTAGCTCTCAACAGCAACCTTTGCAAATCTCAGCCTGAAAAGAACTCGGTTGACCGATTGGTGGCAAGATTTCGGTCAAATTTCAAATGGCTATAACGTTCTAAAGATCTTGTAAATTTGCAGTTTGCTCAGCGCTCCTCACCGACGCCTGATTAATACCCACCCATTAACCTAGTTCCGGTGCCTAGTCTTGGTCTCGCTATACCAGACTCTGCGTGTTACGTTGCCTAGTCCTGACATTCTAGATCAAATCGTTCTACAAAGCTAAAAAGATGTAGCATAAAATCATATATTATGCATATATGCACTCCAGCCATTCGTGTATCCATACCTAAGTATCAAACACGTCCGTTGACCTAACAGGTACACCCACCGGCTAGACGGATACGTGCCCGTACCCACTTGACATATCGCTCCTGGGCCAGTTGCCGGTCTCAAACATAGCCAGTCGCTTTGAATTTCTGCAGTTCCATCGAGTAGGATCCTATGATTCTCAAGTTTGCCTGTTCGAAGTTGCGAATGTTCCTCGATTAATTGAAGGCTCTGTCCGATTGAGATCGGACCGGCCCCACACACCTTTCGATTGTTTAGGATTGCATTGCCTAAATGGGAAATCCGCATGCGCTACGTGCTAGGGCTCTCTTTTTTAGAACCTTCTAGTAGTCTTATGTAATGAGAACTTGCGGAGGGTTGATTTTCTCAGAAATCGATCTCAGTCTACGAAGGCTTGGAAGAAAAGTTCATGGGTAAAGCTTGGCATTATAGTCTGAGCGCCCTGAGGGCCACTTAATAGTTCCGGGGTGATTTTTTTAGTGGCACCCGGAACACTCTACTATACTAGTGATTATAAGATCTAGTAAATGAATTAGGTATATAATTAATAATTGCTTTAATAATAAAACCACTAGTTATATTAAAAACAAAATCAACAATAATAATAATAGTAATATCAGTAGTATCAAGAATAATATAATTTATAGTAATAAAAAGTAATTCTAACTTACTAGTAATATTATTATTAATATTTTTTTTATATTTATTATTATTAGCTAACTTAATAACTAGTTGGATATAATATATAGAGTTCGACATAGGGCGGGTTGGGTCGGTTTTCGGTGTTGAGAAACTACCTACGGGTTGGTTTTTTTTTTTTAAGAAAAACCAAAAAAACCATTAAAAAAAAAAAAAAACCACCCAGCGGTTCCCCATGACCCCCCTAAAACCGAACCAACCCGCTGGTTTCTGGGTTAAAACCGACCCATGTCGAACTCTAATTATAAATAATGTAAAATATATTTAATATATAGGTTATTTTTATTAATATAAAATAGATTTTTAATTAAGTTAAAAATATTATAATTTAAAAAAAATCCTACTTATATATTAAAACAATTAAAATTATTATGATTATAAAAAGTTTTTATAAATTGGAGTTATATTTTGAAAAAATAGTAGAGGATATAAAGATTAAGAATTTGGTATTATTAGAAAACGAAACCTTGATGCTAAAAATGATAATATTTATTTAAAATATGTTTAATAATAAAAAGTGAAATTTAAATATAATTATAGATTTTTAAACTAAAATAGCTTAATATAATTAATTTTTTTTTTATTTCTTTATAATTATTTTGGAAATTTTTAATTTAATATTTTGAGTTTTTTAGTTTTTGATTTAAGTAATAAAAGCGAAAGTGTTATATTATATATAGGTCTATATAAAAAACACTTAAATCTATATGTAAACTAGTGTAATTTAGATATAATTGCTTTTTTTTATAGCTCTATGATTTTTTAATAAAATAGTTTTTTATAATTTTAATAGTTTTTAAATTTGTCCTTGGTTTTTTTTTTTAAAGAAAAATTAATCTGTAGGTAGTTTTGACTATCTAAAAATTAATCTATAAATGGTTTCTATTATCTAAAAACTGACCTGTGGATAATTTCGATTATTTAAAAACTGACCTGTGGGTGGTTTCGACCATCTAGAAACCAACTTAACCCGCCCTATGTCGCACTCTACTTATAAGTATAATTCTGGGTGTATTAGTAATTAGAAATATTAAAATTTAAGTTTAAATTCTTTAATACTTAGTTTTACAACCTCTAGGCCTGGTTATTATAGTTATAATTATGGTAGTATTAGGTATAATAATAACAATACCGTACTGACAATAATAATAGTTCTAGTGGTAATTCTGGTAATGGTTCCGGTAATAATTCTAATGATGGTTTTGATAATGGTTCCATCATAGCTCTGGTGTTTTTATAATAGCGGATTTGGTAGTGGAATTAGTAAAGAATAAGCTAGTAAATAATAAACTAGTAGATAGTAAACTAATAAATAGTAAGTTGGTAAATGGTGAACTGATAAATAGTAAACTAGTAAATAGTAAACTGGTGATAGTTGTGTTGTTTAATGTCACGAAACGGCAGCGCCGCCCGTGATGATCACATAGCTCCGGTGACGCTCGGGGCGTTATGATCAAAATGCCAAGCTTTACCCATGAACTTTTCTTCCAAGCCTTCGTATTTCGAGACTAATCGATTTTAGAATTCTCAACCTCAAGCTTAGGTGGCTGAGCTCAGCACAATCAAGCAAACATTCAATTAACCAAGTACCGGATCATCAGAATGGTCTAATTTGGCAATCTACTTCAAACTTCTTGTTGCTAAAGCGGAGACTAGTCGGCTTATTAATAAACTCCTCTCATCCCATCTTGCTAGATGACGAGACGTATATATGTATGCACGTGGACGCGGATGAAGTGATACGGCGATAGTGCCTCCCTTTCAGTCGCAAAACCCGTAGAGAATGCCAGGAATACCTCGTACCCCTTTCGGAATAAAAACACTTTATTGGCACAAATAACCCGAAATAACCGAAGATTTATAAAACTTAGCGAGACCCCTTACTAACGGGACAAAACGTCGAAATCGACAGAACAGTTGAAACAGACCCGGTGATAGTCACGGTCACGGCAGCACCCGGACCACCGGGCCCGCCAGGACCGCCGGGACCACCATAGATCCCATTGGCAGCACTGACTGATCAGTTATGACTGCAAATGGGGATCCCCTGTTACAAGGGCTAGTAACTCGGTATTTCAATTCTGCAGCGTTGGCTAGATGGCAGAACGGGAGCCGTCAACTTGAGCGCAGTAGTTTCTCTTTTTTTCTCCTGAAACTGTTACTGTCGTCATAGCCCTTCCTTTTTATTAAGAGCACAGTAGCATTTAACATAAGACTAGAAGTCTATAACAAAGATAACGTTACCCATAGCTAAAGAATTAATTTACGGACTGTGAATATATTTCAATCTAAAAATAACAGATATTATTTCCCTTTAAACGTTTTAACAACCCACGATGTGCCCAGGGAGTTTGGATTGCTCGTTCACCGATAATTTTCTTGGAAATATGAGGGGATTTCATAGTATACAGGACTGTTCCAAGGCTTCAGCAAGGATTCACCCCTTTTCTTGGTAGACTCCACTGTCTAATTATTGAATTCCGTTAATCATGAATGGTAAGCATTCAAATGGACCCGATATCTCGGTAAATACCGGTCTACAGGAACTGTCTCCAGTGTGGACGTGTACTACGAGTTTCCCAGGAGTGACTTCGATGTTATATGATAATTCTCGGAAACAAATATGCATGTACAGCTGTAGATAGAACCATCGCAATTCAACCTCATCTCTCGCATACTAACCAAATTGCTAAAAAGCACGTAATGGATGTCGAAAATTACGACAAACTTTGGTCTTGCTTTTAGAAAGGTCGAAGATTTAGGAAAATGATGTGGAGTGGTTTCTGGCATCGGGAAGATATATTGCAGCGCCGGCTCTTGAAATGCCAATCTGAGTGCAAATCAAAGAGATTTATCTATACGTTTGCCCGAATTCAATTTCATAAATAGTTTGCTAAAGCAGCTGTGTTAAACGGTAGTTTAATTAGATAACACTGATAATAGTGAAAGTGAGGTGACGCTCAAGAATAAGGATATATCGTGATCCGATAGCTTCTAATCCCGCCTCAACATCGAATCAAACACAGATATGGAAATCAGACCAAAAGTTGAACCCAAGATATCTTGCAGACCAAAAAGAAGCGCGTCCAAAGTTAATAAGAAATACACATACAGCTATGAAATGTATTACGATAATTAAACGGCTGGGGTTGTAAAGAAACCTCCAGAATCAGAGCAAACCGCTAAGCATAGATGTAGATGCCAACAAGAACGAAAAAGAAAACTCCCTCATGACTCCTCCAAACTTAAACAGATGGATGATTATGATATGAAGAATAAAAAGAAAAAACGCCATCCGATATATAGTATATGTATCTTTTCCCCAATCGCAATGAATAAATGTTAAAAAAAAATGAGAGAGTAACAAAAGAGATAAACACAAGAATGATGAACAAAATGCAATGACATACGCAATCGTTACTGTCATAATCTCATCAAGAATATTGAGTATTCTCACAGTTGCAAACCACTCCTCTCCGCCATAATCTGCTCCTTCTTTCTTCGCTTCTTGTGCTTTTGCTGAGTTTCTAAATGACTCTTCTTCAAATCGTCAATCGCGTTGAGCATGCCAGAGTCTTCGAGAGGTAGGAATTGTAACGCTATCCTCTCGATTTTAACAACGTGGGTTCTGAGCGAGTGGAGGTCGGATTCATCTTGTGCTTTGTGCCGTTTTCTAGAACCGTATGTTAGCATTGGAATATATGGTAAGGTGCGAGGGTATACATACAGTACTTCGAACGTCTTGATCTGTTTTTCCAACAATGCAAGACGATCATTTGCAACGGCAATGGTAGCAGAAGCCTTAGCTTCTTCAACTTTGATTTGTGTCTCCAACTTTTTCAACTCGTTCTCCGCATCGCTGACCTGTTTCGCGGCATGTGCTTTCGTCTCCGCGAGTTTCTCCTCCAGTAGTTTCGACTCTGCTTGTGTCGCTTCTGCGATCTGTTGTATTTCCAAGATCTCTTGTTCGAGGGTGCCAATCTTGACATTGGCTTCCTGTGCGACTTCAACGGCATGGGATCTGGCGTCTTCGATCTCTCGCTCCATGGCTTCAACTTCCATATCCGCCTCGAGCACGATCTTTTCAATCTGTGAGTTCGCTTCCGCCAGTCGTTTTTCCAATTCGTGGATCTTCTGTCCGGCGTCTTGGTTCGCCCCAACGGCCGTTTCGTATCCCTTAATCCGTTCTTCCAAGTTTTGAACAGTGACCTTGAGAACTTCCACTTCTTCTTCCACCAGTTTCTTCTTCTCCTCCATCTCTCTAACCTTATTGTTTGCAGTGGTGACTTCAACCGCAACTTTCCTCTTCTCTTCCATCATCTCCTTCTCCAGCTCTTCAATTCTCGCCTTGGACTCCTCCATCTTGACAGAGCTCGCCTCATCAGCCAGTTTCAGCCTTTCGACAGTCTCATTCAGACCCTTCATAACCTCGTTCCGGCCGTTAACCTTCAACACCATCTCTGCGAGTCTGCCGCTGACTTCCTTCAGCTGTGCTTGCTGCTCTTCATCCGTTCGCTTCCAGGCATCCGCATCGCGCTGGTGTAATGTAGATTCCTGCTCCTTGATTCTCATAACATCAGCCAACCGCTGCCTCACGGCCTCCAACTCCATGAAGTTTTCGTGTCTCCACTCTTCATCCTTCTTCCGATCGCTGAGGAGCTCGTCGTATCGCTTCTTCAGACTTTTGTAATCTTCGCGGGTACGGCTCAGTTCCATTTCTCTGTTCCCCTGCGCCTTCAGCAGTCCCTGCATCTGCTCTCGGAGTAACTTGATATCACCCTCCTTCCTTGTCCTTTCCTTCTCCAACCCTTCTTTCGCAGTTTGCGCTTCGGCAAGCTGGCTCCGTAAGGTTTCGACAGTATCGTTCATAGATCGCTGAGACTCCGCTGATTCCTGGTCGAGTCGCGCTCTAAGCCCCTCAATCTCAGTATTAGCCTGCGAAATCGTCTCCAAATCCAGCGACCTCTGCTTCCCCAACGTCTCGATTTGGATCTTCAACCCTTGAATCTCCACATTCCCCTTCTCAACTTCCTTCACCTTCTCCCCCCTCTCTCCCTCCAGCTTTCCAATCCTCTCCTTCAAAATTTCCACCTCTCGCTTCCCGCTAGCTATCGTCTCCTCATCCACCCCCTTTTCCCTCTTAGCTTCATCCAACTGAATCCGCAAATTCTTCACTTCTTCGTCATCTCTCACAACGCTAACCACATCCTCCGCCTTTGCTTTCTCCAACTCCGCCTTCAACTCCTCAACCAAAGCGTTGGCCTTCGTGATCTCCTGCTTATCGGTCACACCCTGCTTCAGCGCTTCCTCCAGCTGAGCATACATCGTATCAATTTCATTATGCCTTGTCTGAAGCTCCTCCTGATCCATATCATGCTGCTCCAGCAACTCCTCTATATGGCCACGTAGTTCCTCACACTCGATCTTGAGATTGTTGTAATCCTCCGCCTGCGCGTGAGCTTGTTCTACGATCCCCGCAAACTTTTCATAAGCAGCTTCGAATTCTGCTTTTTTATCGCGCAGGAGATTTTCTTCGGCCGCGCGGTCTGCGATCATATCACGGAAGATTGCCTCATCTTCGGTCGTCGGATCGGTTTGCATGCCTGAGTCCTTAAGTTCTAGAGCAAACGCGACAGTGGGACCGTTAGTAGGACTCGGTGTTCGTCTCCGTTTGGTAGGAGACGGTGTCTTCCTCCCCGATCCTGATCCTGTTGGTGAAGCAGTTTGTGATCTTTTGAGAGCGGACGGGGGACGGCCACTATTACTCGCGACGTCGGGAACGGAATCGAATATTTCCGGCGGTAGGATATCCTCGCTAGTGTCGATATCTTCGTTTTCTTGGTCTTTGACGGGGCTCATCCTGCTTTCGTTGATCTGTTGCTCAAAGATTTCTAGCTGAGATTGCATCTCACAAACGCTAACTTTTAGCTCTTCTTCCGTCTCCATTAGCTTTTCTTCCAGTCCGACGCGCCGAGAGCGTTCTTGGATTATATCCTTCAACGAATCGGATACGGCTGTTTCGAGTCGTTTGCAACGGTCGTTGAGCTGGTCTATGTTTTGGTTCGCGAGCGTGCGCTCGGATTCGCGAGAGGAAGCTTGTTCGTTGAATTTAGCGAGGAGTTGGGAGATGAGGTCTTCGTAGTGGGTTTGGATTGCGTCGTATGTGCTCGTGTCCTTTTCTCTGATGGAGCCCGTCACTGATGGATCCGGGCTAGGGATGGGAGTTGGATCGTAGATGTGGTTCAGTTCTTGTGATTTGGAAAGTTGGTCCAGTTTCTCTGCAATGAAAATAAAAAAGGGCCCGGTTAGTTGCGTGCAATTTTACGAAAACACGAAAAAAGGAGTGAAAAATGGCGGTGGTGACACAAACGTACCCTTGAGCACTTCGTTCTCCTTGTAGAGTGCAATCATCTCGACGCGGTGCTTGATGCTGTCCTCGAGTTCCTTTGACAGCGAGGTGTTCTCGTCCTGCAGCTCGTGCAGCTGGCGCTCCAATCTGTTGGTCGCATCGTGGTGTTCGAGTAAAAAGCCGCGCAGGACGGAGATACGCTCGAGGAGTTCCTGTTGTGTCGATTTTTCGAGTTCGTGTAGACGGTTCTAGATTCAGTTAATGGGAAATAAGTTAGTATGAAAATGGAAATTTCTACGTCACAATGATACTACTGCCACCAGCTAGAATTTCATAGCATTGTATCACCACAACAACAATTCCTGTATGCAAAAGCAGGATTATAGGTTATTGAATGAGTGGGCGAGTAGGTGTACTGACTTTGTAGAAATTCAACAAATCCTGTGTCATCAACGGCTCCGGGTCGCCAATTATGGCTACCGGAGGGCGACGCTGGTCCATCTCGTCGTCGGCAGTATCATCGATCGATAGTAAATTGAGATTGAGGTTATCCAAAGAAGTATTTTGCCGTAGCTGTGCGACTTCAATAGTCTGACGAGAGGGTGATATTGAGGTTACAACGGGCGAAAGTACCGGTTCGAATTCTGTGTCAGGAATTCCAGCAGCTGTGTTACTCTTATCAAGATACTTCTCCACGAGGTCTTCGCTGGTAGTAGAAACGATAGTAGAATTTCTTGGTGTCGCGGTACCGCTGTTGTTGAAATCTAGATTTCGTGTATATAAATATGTATCCTTCTCGACCTCTTTACTCTTGTTATTGTTATTGTTATTACTATCGGTAATACCAAAGTCGGGAACGGTAGACGTGGTAGCGGTAGGTTTAGCGGAAGCAGAAGAAGGTGGGATAAAGTATCGCGAAAGAGGTATCAGCCCTGGGAATTCCTTCAATTTGCGCCTTCCGGATCCTGTACCCACAGCAGCGTCGAGGAGGAAGAGTGAAGAAGGAGAATGAAGACTACTAGTACTATTACTGCGGTCGGATGAAATAATGCTGGTGGAGAGTTTAAGTGGCAAAGCGCCGGATTGAGAACGCCGACGAGGTTGCGACAAAGTGGTACTAGTACTTTTACTGCTATTTGGGTGCGAGGAATGGAGTAGAATAAGCGACTGCGAACCAGCGACAGAAGCAGCAGCGGTGGTCGAAGAAGTAGAAAGAGAGGTGTCCGCTGTAGGTGTAACCAGAATCCGATCGCGATCGGAATAATAGTAGTTTGGGGAAGAAGAGGAGGAGGAGTCGCCAATATCAGAGGAGTACGAGGAGGGTGAGCCCACAGCAGCTGCAGCTAATGCGCCACCAGCAGAATTCGAGGAAGCGGAAGAGGGAGAGGAAGAGGAAGGGAGTCCCACCGGATCCAACTGCTGCTGCTGCTGCTGAGGAGGTGGAGAATCAGTCACAGGCCAGAGGGCCGCAGCCATTTGTTCCCAGCTGGATATTTCTTATTCTTAATTAATCAAATCGGGCCTTGCTTCCTGGGAAAAAAAGGCGCGCCGCCGGGAAGGAAAGAGCAAGCGGACAAGCACATGGTTTATTGAGGATAAAGCGATGAGGGAAGAGAACAGACCGCATGATCTTTTTTCCCTTGTCTTTTCTTATTCCTCTTTCTTTCGTCGTTCTTATTATTCACAGGCTGAGCAAGGAAGGTGGGAAATGCTTGCTCGCTGCACGAGCCCAATCGAACTAAAGACGACCCCGCGCGTGAGGATTGGTCCAACGAGAATAAACATTGCTG
This sequence comes from Dactylellina drechsleri, assembly GCA_036971345.1. Taxonomy (NCBI): domain Eukaryota; kingdom Fungi; phylum Ascomycota; class Orbiliomycetes; order Orbiliales; family Orbiliaceae; genus Dactylellina; species Dactylellina drechsleri. The sequence continues at coordinate 34,716 of JAJTUB010000092.1, forward strand.
CAATTTACCCGAATCGGAAAGCAGATTGCATCCTTTTGACGCGATCTCTTCAGACATACAGGACGCAGGGGATTAGGGGGAGAAATGAGGTCTGACGTGGAATCGCGACAGACCACGCGAACCGGATTATATTGCATTGATCCAGATCTTTGTTTCAATATACGATCCCTAAGCTTGACTTCAGTCTTTTTTTTTTTTTTCCCGCGATGAACGATCGTGAGAACCGTTTTACTCAGGGGCTTTTTCCAAGCATTCCAACTATCGCATGGGGGTTTTGTTACTAGCCCTGATTTGTTAATTAGTGGTAACATCCAACACTAACATGCAACACATTAACACTCGTGTGATTTGGGTTGCAAACTCAAAAGATGATTCGAGATTTCGCCGTTTGGTTTACGAGACAACAGCTAGATTTCAACGAAAAAAGAATCGACTAAAAAACATGTTTATTGATTGATCATATCCATTTTAACTATTCATTAATCTGCTTTTCATTATTTTATACTAAGAGAGAGGAGAGCTTGGAATGGTTTGGTTTGAATTAACATCTCTGCAAATATTTAAATTCGCACTAGCCAAAAGCTTCTCAGCTTCTCAACCCAATTTTTGTAAGAGCGAAAAGTGAACAAGTATTCTCGATTGTGGGATCGACAGACATGATATACGTGTGAAATATAATTAAAAAACAATCAAAAAAATTTCAAATTCGTGACTTCGTTGCTTGCCCCGATCACAGCCATTATACCATCATAGATCTCACCCTAATAACGTCAGTTTTGCTGCCTCCTCGTATTAACCTCGGTGGCTTGTTTGATTCAGAGGGAGATGCCAACATTGGCCAGCAGCTTGACCAGAACGCTGATATATAGACTGTCAATCAGCCCGCCACAACCGCTAATGATCTATATTGCAATCATATTAGCATCTCTTCTTCTAATCTTGAAATATACGGGATATCCACGTACCGATGCACAGATCCCAACTTTGATCTTAAGCTCAATGAGAAGACAAAGTGATACAAGGATATTGAGTAAGTCCCCAACTAGTCCAAGTAAGAGTCCAAGTAGTATCTCAACCGTTGACAAAAGGCCGACAACTTGAAGTCTTCAAGTCAGTACAATTTATATCCACCTCATACTTTTAAAAAATCTTGAAGTTTCGGGAAAGGAGACTTTACTTAATCCTCCCAGGTCAATGAAGGCTTTCAGTTGAACAAAGATGCAAACGAAAAGCTTGACAAATATGCTAACGCAAACATCAATTGATGGGTAGGTGCAGTTCTCGGGATATGCGGAGATGGTTTGGATCAAAATCTGAATTTTGGCGATGACCTCAGCGCTCCACGATTGGCATGCACTGCGGGTATAGGACTTTCTCGCGGCCTGTGAAAGGAAGGTTAGTAAGTCCGAAAGAGATCCGAAGGGGGGGGGTTTTATAAGGGTTACGAACGTATTCCTTATTGATCGTGACAACAGCGTCAATGCAGACTTGGACATCTGCGACCAGATCGACGACTCCCCGCTCTACCGGGGCCATTAATTCCGGCTGGCGTTCAACCAAATCGCGTTTCTCAATAAGATCAGAAGCCGAGCTCGGAGCTGGCAATGAATTGACTACTTTTTTATCAATAATCATAGATCTGTTATTTGGTGGGAATTGGAATATCGTACCCAGAGTGGTCAGGCTGAGAAAGGCGTAAAGAACACCAAAGAACCTCATTTTGACTGTAAGTTGAGACTTTTATAGTGGATTATATGAGATAGATCGTAGTTTAAGGTAAAGGGAAGTAAATTATAGTATATAACAGTTTCTGAGGAGCGTTCGACCTGGAATTGTGGTGATGAAGGATAAAGAGCCAACCTGAAGGGAAATTCAAGTCCCTTTATACTCGACAAAGGCTCTTTCAGAAGATGATGAGTCAAGGAGAGCTATCTTCCTCTAACTTTTGGTTTGATATCCATTACCCTTCGTGCGTCGCGGCTGGTTTACGGAACAACATTGTCTCATGATACATTACAGCGCTGCTACGCGACCAATAAGATCTTAAGACTATGTGAAATTACTTGAATATGACGACAGCAGCCAACGAATAACCAAGTATCCGTCTTTTCATTCTCAGTATTGATGCCGAAACCGAAGCCGAATATCTTCATAGTAGTGAACTTGAATTTTACTAGAGCCGCGCCAATTATGTATCATAGATTCATCGATGCTTATTTTCATACAGATATCGTTGGTTGAGACTTTGTTATATTATAGGTTATTATGCATATCCTGCGCTTGATTAACTGGACTCCAGTTATATGTTTTCTATCCCGCGTGGGTTGAAGATCAGCGATATCTGTTGTCGTCTGGTAATGCATTTTATTCAAACATACGGTATATTCCGAAGATACAGTTTTATGTGAGGAATTATTTCGTACATGTCCTTTCACGTTTTGTTGTGAAAATTCTGATCCAGGCAATTGGCAATTTGTTGAGGTGTGGTATTTTTGTGAGCCTCGTTTGCAGCCTGCCTTCACTGGCTTGGAAGCCCGGAAGTGAGTACTATGCAATGAAGATCTATGCATATGCATCTGTGGTCCAGAAAGCCCCAATCAAGCCGTTACACAGTTCGTACAGACGGTAAAACCCGTTTCACATATTCCACTCATGTAGAATGTCCAATTCCTACCTCTTTTAGCGAAACTAATAATGCTGCTATGGACCAAGTTGACGAAACCGGTTTTGTTGCGTAGCGCGCTGTGGAGCAATCGCCAGATCACAGTACCTATTGGTCCAAAAGCGGAAATCCTTCTAGTACGTAATGAGGCTCTTGATAGCAAAACCATGGGATTTTTTTGAATTATATGCCATTGAAAAACCCCACCTTGGCCATTGAAAGCCAATGCGGGGAGTGTGTTTGCTGGATTTGGATGTCTGGAAACCATTAAACTTTGCTTCCAACCCCAATTTAAACGGTTCGTTCCGTGATCGACACAATAACCGGGCTGATAATCGTCTGTGCTCTAACGAACTCTCGGCTGAGAAGGGATTTTCTGTGGCATTGCCAATTAAGTTATCAAGTGAAGAACCGACGAATGAAGAAGTTTAGCCATTTCCAACCCGACGTCCAATGATGCACCAAACAAAGTCGGTGATCAAAACGTCTATGCGTTGTACTACTTGCGAAGGATTTAAAACGGCAAGTCACGGCAGCTTTTTTTCTTCGGTTTTATTTTCTAGCTACGCAATTGATGCAACAACTGGAAGGATCGGCATACGAACCTCCATGTCTTTCGAATCTTGGGGCTGCACGTTGGAAGTGCAGCTGCATTAGGATCCTGTTTTGCTCTTCATGGTCGCGTCTGAGAGGCATTTATGCTGTCGTGTTCTGATAGAATCTAGCATCAGTTCGAAGACTGGAAAAGCTCAATGAAAGAATGGTAAAATAACCGACCGCCAACTTTTAAAGCCGTATCTCATACAATATGCTATTCATTTTATCATTGTCCTTGATGGTCGGAAATAATTATTTGTCACAGCATAGAATTCAAGTTTCTCAGTGCGATACTCATCATGGGGAATGTTCAGGCTGATAGTCATCTTCTCACCATCCTCAATGTATTGGATTCCCGCGCCCTCCAAATATCAGAATTTAATTGATATTGTAAGCCAGCAGAAACTGGCCTCACAAGTTGAAAGTAAAAATATATCGTCGCAATGACCGATTGATATATCATTGACACGATTCTCGTAAGTGTCTTAATCTAATTAGATATACAAAGTAGCGTACTGAATTCGAAGAACTATTGGCGACAGGATATATGGAATTCTCCTGAGAAAATTCGTGACCGATTGTACTATTATGAAGTTCGGAAAAGTGATCGTCGTCGGCCGAGTTGAGTAGTGCAATGTGGCATATCCGCATTTTATGATAAGGTACAATATAATTCATCATGCTATTGGATATATTTGGTATGATAGTGTCGAGTCTGTATTTTAGTCATATATTATAATTGATCAACGCTTGATCTTCGAGACGTTTCCTAGCAATAGCTTTTTCAGAAAGGTGAGCAGCAGAAGAGGACAATCTGACCATGTGAACAACTCACGTCTAGCATCAGATTTCTCGCTTTCGTAGAAGAAAAAGGGGATATCCGAGGTTTGAGCTCAACCCTGGACTGTAATCTCGGATCCTGAAGCTTATGGCAAAGGAAGACGTGCAGCAGCGTGAAGCGCACCGCTAGTCTTCGACCAGCTTGGATTGGTACTTTGGTAAACGTAATAGGCCCAAGCTAAGCCACACTTGAGGTCTACTTTTTGCGAAGCTAACGATCCAATTCTGCATTTAAATGCTGTTTCGCGTCGAAGCTTCCCTTGCTTGCTTAACATATGTCAATCAATGAACGGCAATTAGTGGTCTCGCAGTAAGCCACACTCGATGTGTTGGCAATTAGTGTTTTATAACATTCGAGCACGCAACACACAGTATGGGTTGGTCCTAGGATTCTGCCTCAAGCGCGTGGGTAGGATACCAGGATTCGGACAATAGGAAAGCACCTTCGTAATAGCGAGTTTAAGATTCCCGGGCATGATAACGGTATGGAGACATACATCATTATTACACCGAGGCTTCCAATGATCTAGCCTGCGCGCATTACGGCTACTATACGCTCCAGTTACCTCAAAAAAGGAGGGACCCCGGCATATATATACTTTTTTCTAGCAAGAGTTGTACATGTTTTTATGCTAGGAAATTGCGTGTTGCTGACGCAAAATCTATTCCGTTTATTTGCTATTAGCTTCAAGCCAGCAACCAGAAAACAGAAGCGGATTCGACAAAAGATGCGGGTATTGATTTCCGCAAAATTAACCCGCGGCCCCCGTTTGGAAGATGCGATCATCAGTTACACGCCCTAAACAATGCCGTTATCCAGGTAGAGCAAGCGCCGGGCCTTCCCGTCGAGTGTTTGGTTTACGAGTCAAAGCCAGGTCCACAATTTAAAGTCACAGATGGCTAGTTACTCCGAGATCTATGCTTTCAACCAACTCTAAAATGACAATCGATGATCCCTTTTACTTCATGATGCGCAGATATAACTCAATTAGCTGATCTTAATGATTGCATAGTCTATGGCATCATCAGTGTTGATAGACCGCGATAGTGGAGTTCATGGAGAAACTAGAGGCGAGGGGCCTCTACAGAAACTATTCATTACAACTCTAGCTGGGGCAGAATGCTTTTTAAAAAACATGGAATGACGAAAGAAAGAAAGGAAGGAAAAAATTGGGCATTTATATAAAGAGGATTACATGCTCAAGTGATTCGCGATTTGTTTTTCCGCCTATATGATACAAAACCCCCTAAATCCTCAAATCTACCCGCTAAAATGAAGTCGGTGATTTTGTTCTGTAATTTTCTGTTGGCGACAGCTCTGCCAGCAGCAAAAATCCAGCCAGGTTTTGAGTGTATAAGCTCAATGACAGCAGAGCCTCGGACTCAGTCGTCAGCATCCACAACCGTAAAGTCAATTGAAACATCAGCAACGACTAGTTCCGCCGGGTTTATCTCAACGCCGCATGATTTGGCTGGATTCGTCCTGTTGAACCCTGACGCTGTCCCAGATACCCCCAAGAACGGCTATAATTTTAGAGGGAAACTTACAAAGCCCGAACCAGCACCATATCAACCCCATGGAGGCCTCAACACTGATCCTCGACATCCCCCAATATATAACCCGCTCAGCGATTTTGATGCATTCTCATTGAGTCTTGCATTAAACCAAGAATGGATCGAGCTTGATCTATTTCACAATGGTAACTGGTAAATTTAAATTTCAAAATTTATTACTACCTAGGAAAGGAAAGTATAGTAGTAGATATACTTTTAAAATAAACTGATTATAATTAATAAAAAAAAAAAAAAGAATTATTTTTATTATTATTAAAAAAAGACAACTAATACTCCTGTTAAAAGAGATTATAAAATAAATTATAAAATAGATTATAATTGTTTTTATATTTATTAAAAAAAAAGTAATAAAAAACTATTTTTATAATTTAAAAATTTTTAATATTATTTAATTAATTAAAAAAAATAATACTAAATATATTTAAGGATATAGTATATAAAAAAAAAATTATTATTCGAAGGTAAAATTGTAATATCAAATCTGTTAAATTTTAAAAAAAAAATTATTTTGATAATTTATAACTTTTTACTAGCAGGATATTTTAGAGAAATTAAAATTATAAAACTATTTTTAAGGAGTTATTATTTCCTTAAATATTTATAATTTATATATTAATATATATTAAACTATAATAAGTATTAGAAAAATAAAGTATTAAAAAAGTTTAAAATAAAAAAGCTACTACTACTAGAGTTACTAAATTAATTTTAAAAATTTATATCAATAAATTTTATAATTTAACTATTACTTTTAAAAAATCTTTTATTAAAAAACAACTTACCTAATTATAATACAATTCTAGTAGTAGTAGATAGATTAACCAAATTTTTATATTTTATATTATGTATAGGTGAATTAATAATAAAAAAACTAATCAAGCTATACATGAGGTACTTATTTAAAAAAAAATTCCCTAACAATTTCATCTCAAATCAAAAAAGACAATTTATTATAAAATTCTTAAAAATGTTATGTAAAGACTTTAAAATAATTATTTAATTTAGCATAGTTAACTATTTATAAATGGATGGTTAAACAAAAAGAATAAATACTATCCTAAAGTAATATTTAAGAAACTTTTATAGTTATAGGTGGGATGATTACATCAGCAAAAAAATGTGTTGCCATCCTGGTCGTCCGACGACGGGATTTCTGGGACGGCAACTTTACATCTGCCAACATCTGGATGATATCAGACTCTATATATCTGGGATAGGATAGTAAGAAAATAATTTAAGAAGATAATATTATTAGTTTTATTTTAAATGTTAGAAAACTAATATTATTTTTGATAACAAAGATAATAATTATTTTAAATATTAGAATATATATCTTATTTATGATAATTTAAAAATTAAAATGTTAAAAATGATAAAAAGATTTGAAAATTTAGGATGATTCAAAATTTTAAAAATTTAATACTAGCTATAATATATTTACTACAAATTTTATAAAAAATATATTAATAGAAAAATTTATATGTATATTTATTGATTTAACTACCTAACTATAATAAAATAAAAAAATATAAAAATTAAAAACCAAATATATAATAGTATTATAATTTATACCAAATATAATACATTTTATAAAAAATTAAAAAAAACTTTTTAGACCTTTTTCCTAACTTATAATATTTATATTAATATTTATAAAAAAAGGAATTGGTGTATTTAAAACAGTGTTTAAAATATACCGGGGATGGCAAAGAACGAGCCCAGAAAAATTTTTTGAATCAGGGAATCAATTTACCCCTCCCCGACTCGGGTTTTTTACCAAAAAAAAAAAAAGCCAATACCTCCCCAAGTCGGGGAAATACCCTGATATAAATTTTTATTATTCCTCAACTCGATCTCGGCTTTTTTCTCGGTTCGAGGCGGGTTTTTTTTGTTATAATAATACATTTTTATAAATATATACTAACAGTTTGGAAAGAGTTATACAAATAAGCTATTATATAGTAAAACCACCTAAAAATTGATAGTTTTTTGTTTATTGATAAGAACTTATCAGATTACGTAATCAAATCACATGATCATTAAAATTTTTATTATATAATTAAAATTAAAATTTAATAAAAAAATTTAAAAAAATTAAATTGCATTTTTATTAATTTTTTTTAATTTTAATTTTAATTTTTTTAATTTAATTTTTTCAATTTTTTAATGAAAATAATTTAAAATTAGGTGTGGGAGATTTTGAAATATGCTAAAACCACTAATAGTTTTTTAGCAAGTTTTTAAATTAAATTTAATTAAATAAAATTAAGCACTAAACCGTTTATAAACAAAAAATACAAATTAATTAATTTTTTTTTAAAAATTCAAAAGTTTTCAAAAAATTTTGGATTTTGAAAAGTTTTTTTGATTTTGTATTCTTTTTGAAAACGTTTTATTGAAAATATAGCTGAATATATCTCCATATATATGATGTATATGTATATATGATGTATATGCATATAGTATGATGTATATGTATATACACTGATGTATATGTATATACAATGTATATGTATATAGTATGATGTATATGTATATATAATGTGTGTGATGTATATGTATATATGATGTATATGTATATAGTATGATGTATATGTATATATAATATATATGATGTATATGTATATATGATGTACACGTATATAGTATGATGTATATGTATATATAATGTATATGATGTATGTGTATATAGTATGATATATGCGTATATAATATGATATATGTGTATATAGTATGATGTATATGGTATATATTGTATATATGGAAGTATGTTTGGCTATATTTTCGACAAAATGTTTTCAAAAAGAGAAAACTTTTGAATTTTTAAAAAAAAATCAATTAATTCGTATTTTTCGTTTATAAATGGTTTAGCGCTTAATTTTATTTAATTAAATTTAATTTAAAAATTTGCTAAAAAACCACTAGTGGTTTTAGTGTGTTTCAAGAATCTCCCATACCTAATTTTAAATTATTTTCATAAAAAAATCGAAAAAATTATTAAAAAAATTAATAAAAATGCAATTTAATTTTTTTAAATTTTTTTATTAAATTTTAATTTTAATTATATAATAAAAATTTTGGTAATCACGTAATTTGATTACATAATCTGATAAGTTCTTAGCTCTCACCTCGACTCGGAATATTCTGAGGCACAAGTTTCAGTACTATTTCAGGGTTAAAAAACTTAAAAATTTTTTCGAAAAAACTTTTTACCCACCAAAAAAAATTCAAAAAATTTTACCCCAACTCAAGAAATATTTAAAAAATTTTACCCCAACCCAAGAAATATTCCGACTCGGGAAAAGTCATTTTTAATTTTTTTTCTCTGGTTAAAGCCGGGGAATTCCCCGTCCCGACTTGATTTTTCCCGCCCCGATTTTAAACGCTAATTTAAAAACAAAAATTTTAAATTATTAAAAACTTTTTATATCAGATGTTGGAAAATTATAAAAATTCTTTATTAAATACTGGAAAATTACTTAATATTATTAAAAAATTTATTAATTATATATTAATATGTTTTTGTTATAACATATTAATAAAATATTTTTTTATAATATTATTAAAAATATATAGGAGCTTATTATAAACTTCATTTATCCAATTATTAATTTTATAATTACAAATACCAGATTTTTATTATTTTAAAACAATAAAAATATAAGTATTGATAAATGTAAGTGTATAATTATTCAAATTATAGATTAATTTTTTAATTTAATACTCCTAACCAATAGTAAAGTTATAATATTATTTAATTAATATATTAAAAAATATGAAAATAATAAAAATAATATTATTGGTTTATAAAATCTTATATCAGTTTTAGGAAATCTAAAAACAAATATTTAAAATTTTATATTATTATAATAAAATTAGTTGTAATAAAGAAATTAATTATTTTTGAAAAAAAAAGCTATATGTTATTATATTATTTCAACATTTTTTATTAATTTATAAATATTTACTATTAATTTTTTAATTATAATTAAAAAATAAAATTAATTACTTTGTAATTTACTATTTAATTAAAATATATATATATATATATATATTATTGAAGGGTTTAAATTTAATATATTATAATATAAAAATAAAATTTAAAAGATTAATATTCTAAATTTATTATTAAATTTTTTATATACTCTTAAATTTTTATAATATTAATAAATAATTTTTTATTAATTTATTATAAATTAATTTTATTTATTATTTTATTATATATTAGTTATTTAATATTAAAAAAGTTAGTTATTTTTAATTTATATTTTTTAATAAATTTATTTTTAAATATATTAAATTTATTAGAAAATAGGTAAGGACTAAGTCGAGTGGTATGAATGTGGCCACCCCCTAGTTATAGCCACCACCATCGCGAATAACGAAATTATATATTATTAACAACAGTTCTGTCAGTCTGAGGGCTATAAATACAAAAAATATATAAATCTATTTAATTTTATTATCCATATCACTTCCATACCCTAAATATTTTATTATTTTGGGCTATATACGGCTTGATCGTCATAAAGGTATCTTATCTTTAACAACTAAGATGTCATCTTCCTTGTTAGATATTGCTTTATTTATTATTATTATGGTAAATTTAGGCTTACATCTTTATTACAAAACTATTTCTACCAGAGTAATAAATTGCTTATTTAGATTTTATTATATTTTTCATTTTTTTATTAACTGAATTGCTTCTAATTTAGCTTGCAAGTTTTGTACCTTTTGTTGTAGTATAGTATTTTTAATTATATATTTATTAAAATTTCTGCTAATTTTGTGAATTGTTAATTGTGTAGATAAACTTTGGATAAATAATTTAAATATATAATTAATATCTAAATTTTTTATTAAAATAATAATATTATTATTTTATTTTAAAAAAAATATATGTAATCACTAGGCTATTACTTAGTAATTTTATAATATTTTATTATGATTATAAAAATAAAATCTAGTTACTCTTTATTTTATAATTATATTTTTTTTTATAAAACTAGTTATATATATTTTAGTATAAAATTTAAAAAATAATACTTTATTTATTTAAATAATATTTATTAAAGTAATAAAGTTTTTAAGTTATTATTTGTATATTATTTTTAATATTAAAAAATATCTTAGATCTAAAAACTAGATAACATAAGAGGTGTAAGCAAATAAAAATAAAAAATATACATTATTAAAATAATATTTAGATATAAATTTATTTATTATATATGAGTTATAGCTGTTAATTACTAGTAATTATATTATAAATATATTATTAATATTAATTTCTAATAAAAATATTTTAACTAACTATTCTAAAATAATAGCATTATTAGTTTAATTATTTTTTGAAAATATTATATATTAATTAAGTTATTATTCTAATATTTAAATTTAAAATTACTAATTTTGAATAGACTTTGCTTTAAAAATTATTAATAGATTAAGAATATAGTTTAAAGTAGAAATATACTTTATAAATAATATTCAAAAATATAATTAATTTTAGAGTTCGACAT